>VWYO01024406.1:74587-85125 GCA_013400275.1 Rhadina sibilatrix
GAGGTGTTTTGTATTACAAGATGCTGGTCCATTATGCTCCCAGTTAGAACGGCACTTGAACTCAGAAAAATATAAGTTAAAATGCTCTTTATAATAGCTAAAAAAATAAAGAAATAGAGAAGAGTGCAGGTCATTTTACCTTCCTTTAGAAGCTTTGAGCTCAAAGCTGTGCAGCATTGAACAAGTTTCTGGTCAGTGTGCAGCACACCATGGAGATCCAGCCTGTAGAAAAGATCCCACGTTGGTCATTTGAGCTACTATAAATTTTTTTTACATATATATAACTATATTCCTACTCCTGAACAGGAAAGATATCTGCAGGAAAAGTTCCTACTGCACTTCTAGATTATGGCAAAGCCACCAGGTGCCAAGTGGGAGCAGGCTTGCAGTCTCCTCAGTCACAATGAGCTGATAGTGTTCTACAGCCAGAGGCTTGAGAACCTGGTGGGATGTGCAGCACAGCACAGCAAAGGCCTGAGCTTTCTCAAGTTCAATGTTATCTGGGCCAGTAGCTCTGCAATATGTGAGGGTCTTATGGCGAGTATCACTCCAGGACAGAGGTGTTATCTAGCCTAAACATTTGCCACTAAAACCCTGGAGATGGTTTAAATTTAGCTGTTTAAAATTCCCAGTATAGTCAGTAATGATCTAATAAATATATTCAATAGATTAGAGCAAACAAATAATTTTATCCTAAACTCCTAGTTCCTAGGAAACTGATCTACTGACAGAGGGCCTTCTGTGAGAAAGAACAGTAATGACCTACTGGTCCAGCACTTCAAAGCGAATCTCACCCAAGTGCTAGATTTGGTAACCAGAGCCTGCCTGCCAGCCTGTTCAGAGTAGTGATTATCTCTAGTTACTGCTTTTTGAAAACTGCTGCTAATCATCAGCCAGGAAGGGTCCATCACCTCCTTCTTCTTCCTCATGCAGTGGCTTTTCAAAGTCTACATTGTTCAAGTCATTAAGGATAAGTGGGACTTCCTGATTTGGCCTGATCTCATTTGCAAATGTTGGACTCATTGCATTTCATTTTGTGAAATGAATTCTAGGCTATCCCAATGCTGTAACTACCAACAAACATCAACACCACTGCCAAGGTGGCAATTCCTCTCTTAAAATAGTTTATGAAATGTTACTGATTTTAGTCACAGCTGAGACTGTATGTATCAAATAAAACAACTGCATGAACACAATGAATTAAGCTTCTTTCAAATATTTTCTTGTTTTGACACTTTTCAGTAAGGACTTCTTAGAAAAAATGGGGGAAGATAAGCACCAGACTGAGTCCCTCATGAAATCATTTGCTGGATATAATTTCTACCTCAGTCAACATGAGGTAGAAAGGCATATGTTCCCTGGCAGGCAGCAAGTGAATGGGATCACTAGTGGGAAAAAAAACAAAAACAAAAACAAAAAACCACAAGAACCATAAACATTCTTAGTGAAAAATTAAAATAATATTTACATATTCCCACCAGAGGTCACTCATATCATAAGAATAAAATGCAAGTTACCAAAATTCTAAGTACTCATTGATTCCACATATGATGGAAATTGAAATTGCATTTTCAATCCATTTAAATTTCTATTTTTACTAGTTTTATTGAATATTTATAATTGGGATAAAGGTATCTCCCTTTAAAAACACCAGTGCATGAGAAAATACAGAGCTCTGGTAAGAATAAGAAACAACTAGCTGAATAAAGTTCCACTTAGTGACTGGGGAAAAAAAAAAAAAAGAAAAAATTCTACAAAAACTTAGGGCTCTAGTAGCTAGTGCTGTAGATAAGACTGTGTATGGTAGACATGGATGACAATAAACTACAGCATTTCACCTTGATACCTTTATTTCTTGAACTGGAAGTCACAGAGAAGCTAGAAAAAGTAGGATTTATTCTTAGTAGTGTGATAGAGCTAGATACCTTGCATAAAAGAGTTATTAGGTATGCCTATGTTAATCAAGACTCCTAATAGTAAAAATTCTGTTTCTTTTCTGAATAACTAATATAAAACACAACATAACAGAGATTGCAGAGCTAAATATAATCTCAGAATCCAGAGAAAATTACTTTATGCACTCAAATGTGATTAGTTCTATTTAAAGAAAAGGTTTCTATCCTTAGCATGTAAAAGAGAAAGTAATAAAACTGTTTTCTGTTTTACATCTTTAGTTTCTTTCTCTCTACTAAGCACTTCTTAGGCCACATCTGTCAAAACCATTCCAGTTTTGGGCCCCCAATACAAGCAATGCATCAACAAAAGGGAGTAAGTTCAGTGGAGGACTGCCAAAATAAAACCATGAGCTATCTATCCTGTCCTCATAGCTCACCCTGCTTTGAAAAGGAGGTTAGACTAGATTGTCTCAGAAGGTCCTCCTAATCTGAATCTTCATCTTTTACTACATTATGATCCTGTGAACTGGTCCTTTGATCCACAGACAGACTCTTTTCTAGGAATAACCTCTAGGCAGTTCCAGTCATCCTGGGCCAAAAGAATGAAGTTTAACTAGAAAAGACAAAGGCAACAAGTGTGGAAATTTTCATTTATCAGTTAGATCTTATCTAAGAGTTAAAATAGGCTAGATCTCTTCAACTGGTGGAGAAGGGTTGGCTGAAAAGAGCTAGGAAAGCATGAACAGACAAAAACTGAACAGAAAATTATTTGCTATCTGTCATTAAAAAGGGAGCACATGGACTTCCAGATGGATATTTTAAAAATAACAAATGCAAATGCTGACATTAAAAATAGTGTTCAGTGTTGTGGTATGTTTTGGAGATCAAAAGTCTAGGATGATAGATAAATGTATGGGGCACGTAACCATGACCTTGAATGCAACATTTAGTATAAGAATCTCTTAATTTATAACTGCCAAAAAATACAATATCAAGAGTAAAAGAATAAATTTCTTTTCCTTATATTTTTTGCATTTACCTCTGCTAGAAACTTTTCTTGAAGTATATATACTTAAGGGCCTTTTGTTCCATTCTCTGTCTGCATCCACTTCTTGTACTGACTGTTGCTGGATTTGGAAAATAGATAGTGCTTGAGACTATGAGCAGTATGGTTGCTATGTTGTTCAAGATCATTTAGGTTAAAACATTGCATTGTCTTCTAAGGAAGGAAGCAAATTTAAAGTTTCGCTGGCAGATGGCGTACATTGTCAGTTTTCTGCCGAGTAAATCATAGACAAAGTGGTTCCTTACCCACATCATCTCAGTTCCTTCTGCTAAAGAAGAATTTGTCAGGAATTACATGGTACAACAAATCTTCTCAAGCAACACATTGCTTTTTTGCAGAGAACAGGGTAAGAAGACATTTTTTCTTATTTGAGTGTGCATACATACCAGGTTCAATGGATTGTGTTAGCTTTATTGAATGAAATCAAGAATTATCTTTGGGACTGTTTTCACAGTCCATTGGGTACCTTCCCATTGTTTACATCACTTTGACACAAACACAGCAATGGTGATAAACTGAGTCGGACCAGGAAATTCTTCTGTCTGAAATATGATTCGAGGAAAAGTACTTTTCACTGAAATTTCCACACTGCAAACCACCATCCAGCTGCACAAACAGTTGGAGGAGGGGAAAAGTAAAGTGGATATTGCCCAGTAAGTGTCTGTGAATCATAAACCCACATATGTACGTGCTAACCCCAGGTGGAGTGGGACCTGGTGGGATGCGTTTCGTGACTCCTGTTTGATGGGATTAGTGCGTTAGTCTGCAGTTTCTTTCAGCCCCTCAGCACGGAGCCACGGTCTCTGCGAACGACATGCAACTACAGCTAAATGAGTCAATACTCATGTCACTTTACAGCGCTTGGCTTGACAACTGGGAAGTCTGGGAACGGACCAGCGCCCCCCAGAGATCCTCGGGGAGCGCAAAATGCGCCCTCCCCGCCTGGCGGTGGTTTCTGGTGCCCTCACAGTAACGGGTAAGGCGGCTTGCGAGCTCTGAAACCTCCCCTTCCCAGCCCGCCGCCCAGCCGGAACCCGCACGGAACAGTCACACAATCACAGCATCACTAAGCCTGGGAGAGACCTTCCAGGCCACGCAGCCCAAGGGCAGGGCAGCAGCAGGGCGGTAAGCCCGAACCCACGAGCCGCCCCAGCCGGGCACGGGTGTCCGCGCAGCGCGGGCAGGGCCGCTCGGCGCGCGTGCGGCCGGCGCGTTGCCNCAGCGCGGGCCGGAAGGTTGTGCGGGGCTCGGAGGGGCCGCGCCGCCCTGCGCCCACCTGCGCTCCGGGGACGGAGCGGCCCCGGGGAGCTCTCGGGGCTGCGGGCGGTGTCTGAAGCATCCAGGAGCCATCTGACGGTATTGTCGGGATTTTGCACTGTTTTGGGGACTGTCCTACTCTGTGTGTGTCTCTCTCCAAACGTGCCTGTGCACAAACACGAACTTAAGATCGAGTAAAGGCGGAGGCAGTAATCTTTAAAAGAAGCAGGCTGCGTGGCAAACGCTTGCCCTCCGCAGGGAGGGAGAGCTTTGGGCTTGTTTATATAGGATTTATAAATGATTTTCCCAGCTGGGAGGAGTGTGGGAAGGGGAAGCAAAATCAATCTTAGAGAATTAAAAAAAAAAAAAAACCATTCATGTACAAAAGCAAACTACAAGCTAAGTAAGCAAAACTTATTAAAGTGAATTTAAGACAGCAAATGAAGAAATAAGTTTAAAGGTGGTTTTTCTTTTGAGTAAATTCTTCTAATAGACATTGTCATGCAACAGTTTGAGAAACTATTTTGGAAGGCTTGACGATGGCAGGTATGGAATCAAAGTCTGAGCAAGATCTTTAATTACTTGTAATGCTGCAGTGAAGAACATAATCCTGGACCATACTGTTCTTAACAATGGGCTTAACCATGGCATGATGTAGAAAATAAATACTTGGAAATGTCCTTTTTGAGCACTAAACTCTGTTGCTTCAAGAGTCTCTGATTGCCATGCACTTAGGCTTTCAAAAATTTCATGGGCTAGGAAGTTCATTGTGTCTCTTTCTAACTAATTCTAGTGGGGGTAGGAGTGTTGAGTATTCTGGTTTTGTACCTTGTTTAAAAATTTTGCCATGACATTATGCAGTTATCTGCTATTTATAGGAGTATAACAGGGAAATAATTCTGGTAAGAAATACACAGCAAGGTGTTCTTCAAACTTTAGTCAGATATAGTTTGCTTTAAGTTATTTCTGGTAAGGCATATTTTCCACTATTTTTAAAAAAGTTCGAGGTTCTAATCCTTGCACTTTCTAATTTTTTGTAGTCCTAAAATAGGGAAAATACACTTCTGTTGTGACATTTCTTCCCTAATTACAGGCACAACTGTATAAGTTACTGATACATTTTAAGATTTCTGTTAGGGAATAAGTGACTTGCACAGATCAGTCTAGATGACTTTGTGTTATTGTTATTTATATTTTCCATTTCAAAACTGTTCAAAAGCTTCAGTTAAGACTGTAGTCGTCTTTGACAAATTTTGTAACCTGTATGGAGACAGGGCGGTATAAAGAACTTGCAAAGGCAATATGGAGTATGCATGGAAGAATACAGATAATGCAAAAATCTTAAAATATCATCGGACTATTGTTTTACTTACTGATTTTTTCCACTTATTAATTATTCTCCCTGATAAGATATCTACAGTCTTCTTCCTCAGTTTCAGCATTCTCTATTATACCAAATCTTGGACTCTTTGAGCAGCTCTGGCTGTTTAAAGGACCCATAACATGCAATAAACTTGTCATTTGGTCATCTGCTATGAGGAAAATTCCCACATAGCAAGAACGATGCATGAAGAACCTTGTGAGACCTAATGGTCCATTTAATTAAGTATTTTATTTCCAACAGTGGTAATAGAAAAGAGAAACTTTCCTATACCTTAGGAATAACTTAAGGAAAACAGTATCTCCTCTTCCTGCAGTCTGTGAATTAAAGTTGATGTGGCCAGTAACTTCACAGAGTCCTGGTGGTGATGCTGTGTAACTGACATTACGTGTTTTATAAAGCAAAATATAGACAAGAGGAGAAGTAAATATCCGTATTACATTTGAATTACAGAAAGTGGCTACAAAAACTGTGAATTCCCCTATAGGGTATAGGCAATTCAGTGACATCCTATCAGTCAGACTAGCTGTTATTTATGGTAGCAGCTGAGCTGTACCATGGACACTGGAGAAAGACAGAAGCTTTTAATGTAATCTTTTCCCCCCTTATAAGCACACCTTGACTGTATCCATTGGGGCCATTTATTCCTTATCCCGCTCTAGTACTGGTTGGAGAATTTGGTTGCTCTGGTATGTGTGGGGTTTATTTGGGTATTAGTAAAGGCCTGTAGAACTTTGTTGACTTTGTTTTTTTATTTGTTGACAATATCATTTATTAGTTCTTGAGGCAGTATCAAGAGTAGGAACTTGTTTCTTCCAGTTCTTTCTATGTTGGTGTTTTAATTTATTGCTGATGACCTTGACTGCACTGTTGTCTCTGCTAAATCTTCTTACATTTTTTCACTTGGGCTACTTTGTTTAATTGTATGTGGGAAACTGTGTAAGCAAACAAGTTGGTAAATAGTGATTTTTAACATCTTCGTCAGTGGTGAATGTCTTTATTTGTCCAATATCTAATTTCCTATTTAATGATGGTAGAGGCTTTCAGAAGCAGTTGTTACAGTGGAAAAGGATTGATGTAATTTTTTTTTTCCTGGGTTGTATATTATAGGTTTTACATTGATGAGGTTAATACGGCCTTTCCCCTGCTTCATGAAGTTGTGTGGGTTTTTTTCTTAATGCTTCTACTGACTATACATTTGCTTCAGATTCAGGAACCTTTACTTGCCTTCTAGCCAATGTGACCAACTTGAACCCAGCTGCTTAGCACGTATGGTATCTTGATTCAAATAACATTTCTATATCTCTGATAACTGCCTCCTTGTTTCATTATTTTTAAACTGCTCTATTTAAATGTTTAAATCCACGTCTCTTGAATGTGCTAAACAAACATAATGCATGAATGTATAGTGGTATTAGGCCTCCTGCCTAAGTGTTGACAAAATCTTTCCTAACATGTTGTACATCACTTCTGCCTGTGTCTTGGTGGCTCATACTTTTCCTGTGGTTTATTACATCCAGTGTTTGACTGATTTTGTAAGGGATTTTTTTTCCTCTTTCTCTCTTTTTGACTGATTCCATTCTGCTTGATGTACTATAGTTGTGTAGTATATACTCAATTTCATGGTCTCTTAAAACCCACCACCTCTATTTACTTTTTTTTTTTTTTTTTTTTTTTTTTTTGGCATGGGAAGGGGAACAACACTCAACATTTACCTCATCCCTTTGAGTTGTATGTTTTAGGATCTAGTTTGTTTCTCTCTTAGGTGTAATTGGTGACATTTACTTGTACCATTAGATAACATGCTCTGTAACCTCTTTCTTAATGAGTCATAAAGTTTGTTGATAGTCTGAAACCTTATTCCTAATTGATTTTAAACTTCTGTATTCTCTTTTTCAATCTGGCTTAAGAATCACTTGGAGGTTTTATGTTAGAGTTGATTCTATTTAATTTTTTTTTTACCCCACATAGGTTAATCAAGGTCTAAGAGAGCTAATTAATGCCACTATTTTCATTCTCCTCACTTTCTTTTGAAGTTGTTACCTATTGTCTGAAAATACCTGTGATGGAAGGCTGATAATGATTGAGTGAAAGAGGATATGTCAGATCCAGGAGGTCAATTTCGTACATTGGTTTAGATTTCAGGAAAGAAAGATTGAGACTTCCACTGTCAAGTGTGAGGTTAGTGTTGAGAAGAGCTCTTCTCAACACTAAACATTTGTTGCTAACCTAAGCACATCTTCTATACATAACTGCTTGCTGTGAACAGGTGTGTTTTACATCTCATTCTGGTTTCCCAGAGAATCAAGGGCAAGCTTTTTACAGTTAAAGAGTTTCTTGTTTTGGGATTTGTTGTGATGCTTGCTTTTTGAGGTTTCTTTTTCCTTTATGCATATTTGGGCACAAGTGGCTCTGAAGTGTCTGAACAAACCTGTTAGACTGACTGCTCTGTAAAACTTCCTAGGGCAGAAAATCTCATATTTTAGAACATTATATTGGAGATAAGCTTTTCAAGAGTTGACCTGTTTTTCTAATAAAATCAAGCTTTTCTTGCCCATGTCCAGCTTTAACTACTAGTTCAAATTTGGAAAATTAATAAGTTGATATACAGCTGGATGTCATTCCCACTTTGACTGTTCAACCTTTCTTATCTCAGCAGATCTATTAACAAATAGAGTTGATGTTAAATATTACCTCGAGTTTTACAGCTAGAAAGAATTTGTTTTATTTCATTAAATTCTTTTCCTACTTTCAGTTTATTTTTTTTTTTGTGGTCTCTTTTGGGCTACAGATGCTGACATTTTCATCTTCATAGATATGTTTTTTGGTACATGAGGGAATGTTTATGTTATTTCTTATATCTGCCTTAGAAATGTACTTTATCGTAATTATTATTTAATTTATATTTATCTTAACATCCAAATCAGCACACTATAGTATAAAAAGCTGATATAATTAAAATATTTATTTTATAATGCATTTTAATTCCAGACAGGGATTTGCACTATTATAATCTAAATTTATTAGCATCTAATATGTATCTGAAGAATATGTTAGAATGGAATGACTTAGGTAGACACAGATAAAATCTTGTGATCATGATACAAAAAAATACATGCAATATATTTCTTGGCATATGAGCTGTTTGCTGACAGATCAAAAAATCATCAAGTGGCCATGTGGACTTAGCTACCAGCCATGTTAAATCATAACTGGGGCACTTTAATGTTGACTACATTCAAATTTTATACAAGTAGTGATTATGAAACTGAGCGAAGTATTTCACAATAAACATAGCTTTATGAATAAGATTGTAATTTTTCTCTTTAAATATACTGTGTGCCCTTTTTGTCCTTTTTGACCAAGGACACAATTGGAGATAGTCGACTTTGCCATTTCTTATATTTATTCTTCACAGAATTAGAATGGCATCTGCTAGGCCATAGTAAAAGTGGTATTATAAATATAAATAAACTTACAATTTTTTTCTGAAGAGATGTTAATTTATTTTCTTGGAAAAAGACTATAAAGCTTCATTGAATTTATTTTTAAAATCCAGTTATGGAACATCCTTAAGGAGATACATGATCAAGTCGAATCCACTACTATTGTTGGCAGCTAAAGCTTAATCTCCTCTATAAACTGATAAAGCTCAATCTTAAAAGTAGCTTGTTAGAAGGTTGTGTGAAAGTCTCAGCCCAGTATAGATCTAGTGGTGATGATAGTGTTGTACATCTGTTACTAACAGCTTATTCTAATCATTTGAGGTGGCCTGGTTGTTCTGTATGTCATGTTGTCCTTCCTTTTAAATCCATACAGCTTGTTGGGAAAGAGCAAGTGAGGGAAAGGATTAAAAAGGACAACTATTTAGAGCCCTGCTATGTTTGTGCCATTGGTAGCTTGATAGGAGTTGGGGATGTCTAGGGAAATCTAATTCTTGCCTGACCTTGTATGACATAAGATGGCTAAGGTATAGGTTTGCTGTGTCATTATCATACAATTGGTTCTTGCACAGCTTTACTCTAAGCATTGTGGTATAATATTTATTTTAGGATAGTTGGTGTCATTACATGCTTTGTGCTCTCAGTGTAAAGATTCTTGAAGTGCTAGTTAATAAATAAAATCTGAGGATTTAACTGATTTTATTACTGTCGATGTTGGTGTAGTGAATTTGCATAATGGCATATAAATTATGAAAGTAATGAATTTCTATACTTTTGTAATTTAAGGAAATTTTAAACTATTTTGTTCTTGGGTTATTTGTTGTGCATTTTTGTTATGAAGACATTTCTGTAATGAGTTTTGTGTCTTCAATGCAAAGTCACAGCATGTTAATCTTTAGTAATTCAGTAGTTAAGCCAGATAGTTTTAGAGTTATGATGGGACATATTATAGATTGGCAGGAAGTTTTCTCACAGAATTGAGGACAGCAAAAATAAAAAAGAATTCTGAGGTAAAGATTGAATTAATTGAAAATAATCCTTAATTTTGGAACATTTGTAAAGCTACTAATTTATAGCAAGAATATATCAAACGTGACTTTTTATGGAAGTTATACAGACAAATGTCTAATTATTTCTGTATATAATAGTTAAGCAGAAACATAATAAATGGTTAAATATGTATTAGAAAAAAAAGTGCATGGTTGATTTGTCACAGGATATCAACTTCAAATTATTAATTAACACCAAATTTGGCAGTAAAAGTGGAAGATCAAAATAGAGGTTTCTTACCTCATCCATTTCTGAAAGTCTTTATTCATAACTGAAGTGCTTTACTGACTTCTGTTATTGCCAGATAATATGGGAGAGTAGCATCAGTTTGTTCATTCTGATGCAATATAGAACATTATTTTCAGATGCAACCTTTTATCCTCTGTTTTCTAGGTAAGTTATACATGTATGTTATACTTAGGTACAGTTGGGGGGTTTTTTGTGGG
>VWYO01024406.1:86375-123486 GCA_013400275.1 Rhadina sibilatrix
GCTTTGGCCAGCAGCATATCCATCTTCAGAGCCATCAGGGATTTGCTCTGCCAGGCATAGGGGAAACTTCCAGCAGCTTCTCACAGAAGCCACCTCTGTGCCCCCTCCACCCCACTTCCAAAACCCAGGCCATGCTAAATCAATGCACATGCATAAAAAAGAAACAAATTTACATAGATGGTGGAACAGCTAGGGCATAAAAGAGAAACAAGTTTGTTAGTATTGAACTACTTGTAATTCTTTGATCAAGATTCTCAGTGATACTCAGTGATACTATGTGCCCTTATAGAAAAGAACACCGTGAAAGCAAAGACTTTCCTTAATGGGCAGGTGTTAATTTACTTGGAATCATGATTTTTTTTTTTTTTTTTTTTTTTTTGTGTGTGTGTAACAAGCAATAATCATGTGGATATGTTTTAACAATTTGTAAAATTTTTGTTCACAGAAGTGAATGTACCACAGAAATGGTACACTAGTAACATTTTTATTGTTTACTCATAGACCATGGTTATGGTTGGGGGTTTCTTCAGCACTGTGATTTGAGGTGACTGAATTAGTCCTATGTTTCCTGTACAGTTTATGAGATCATGCAATTCTGAGCACTTTGCATAGTTAATGTTTGAGCTGAAATCTCAAAGGGCAAGTAAATTGAAAAAAATCAGCAGTATTGTAGGAAGTTCTGTATATTTTTGTGTCTGTATCCATTTGCATGGAGTACTGTATAACTACAAAAAAGCTGATAATCTTGGAATGCTACTTCCTATTACTGAGTGTCTTGATTTAAATATTTATGGGTTTGCACGTGTGGTTTGTATTTTTGGTTTGGTTTAGGGTTTTGGGTTTTTTTCTCCTTGGATGTCCGAATTTCTGAGTAAGAGGTTGGGAACAAAAAATATTGCTGCTTTTCTTTATTCCCCTGGAGAATGTCACCTGCCTATACAGTACCTTTTATGAAAACTATGCTTTCGGGTGTAGGACAGTTAATGATACAGAATTGCTCTGTGGAAATGGTAAGTAATGTCAATCAGTTAGTATCTGGTGCTTCCAACTGTTCTTTTCCTATTTTGCTTCATTTATTTCTTGATTAAACAATGGACTTCCCTGTTTAGTTTTTGCATTTATTATATTACAAACTATGTGAGGAACAGCTTGCTAAGTCAGTATAAAAAGGCAGAGGTTGTCTGGATCCTAGGTTTCTTATGGGGGGGGAGGGGGGGGTTAGGTCTACACCATCTCTGTTGAGGATTTGATAGTTGCTGTAACCATGCAGTCAGGAAGATTTGTATGATAATGTCTCCTAAACAGCACTGCTGATGAAGTATATTGCTG
Organism: Rhadina sibilatrix; assembly: GCA_013400275.1. NCBI lineage: Eukaryota > Metazoa > Chordata > Aves > Passeriformes > Phylloscopidae > Rhadina > Rhadina sibilatrix. Next base: position 87,705 of record VWYO01024406.1, read on the forward strand.
CAATACAGAAATGTAGTAGTACAGCTTTTATTCCTTTTTACCTTTCATTTTCACTGGCATAATGTACTGAGAAATCTAATGTGAAATTTGAAAGCATACCACAAAAGGGTAATACCTGCAGAAGGAATAAATGCTTAGATATGTGAAACTATTCTGAGGAAGAGAAAATAAGCAGACCCATTCAGATGAATTAGTTAAATTAGGCTTTTTACATTTTTCAGCCAGTGTGGCTGCAGCTGAGCTCTTTAGGCTCTGCTGGCTGTGAACAATGGAGTTGCAGATTTATTTTTTTTTCCCTCTTAAAAAAAATATGTTAAACCGATGCTTGGTATTTGCGATAATTTTGGCCCCTCCTACTGTGCCAATTGAAGCCACTCCCTACACAACCAAAACAAATCATTCCCCATGATTCTGAGGATATTTTACATTTCAGTACAAGCTTTTGTGCACTGAACTACATTTTTAGACAGTACATTTAAAAAAAGAAATGTAATTTTTTTTAGGAGAAGGATAAGAATTACTCAAACAGCACCTCATTTTCAGAGCTCAGAAGCACAGCAAAATCAATCTTGAAGCACTAATCTGCTTCAATTTTAAATACTGAAATATATAATCTAATAATTGTTTTAGCATTGATTTCTGTTTTCTATTAAAAATCAAATAGGTTGAATATTTAAATTGCTGCTAGAAGTATTTCAGATTATATATTTATGAATTTAAAACTTATTAATTTTAAATCATACCACAGATTTCAGATCTGATCTTTGAGTAGCTTGTTGTAGTGTTGAGCAAATTTTTGCACAGAACTTATTGTACTTATATGTGTTCAGGTTCTGTATTTTTTATTTCAACTGTGCCTTCTTTCATGGCTTGGATGACTTATATTTCCCACTGGTTTGATGAAGATGATTGGTATGAAGGACAACAAAGAGTAAGAATTGCTTAAAGTAATATTTTCTCTTTTACTGCTTTTATATTTTTCTTCTCTAAGCTGCTCTTTTAGTATTATATTTATAGTATCAAAAGCAGAATTCCTCTAGTGGTCCTAGGAAGAGATTTTTAGTAGTTTTAGAGAGGTCTTGAATAAATAAAGCATATCCAAAATGAGTTTTTTGAAAATTAATGTTGCTAGCTGGATAAAAGATACTGGAAGTATGGCAACCACCTACTTGCATTTTTTAGGATGCATAATTTAACAAGTAGTAATTTTTTAATATGCAATGAGATGGAAAGAAAATATTTCATTTTATTGTATTAGAAGGAGTTAATATACCATGCATGGAGTAAAGTAAAATAGTTATAATTAGTAATAGAGTAAACAAAAATATTTGGGAGATATTAAATTCACCTAGGGTGATTTCAAGGTTGTATCTTGGATAGCTTTTTGTTTTTATTAAATTTTTTCTGAGGAGGAGTTGTTACTATAGCAACATTTTCAGGATAACTTGGACTTTTTTTAGCATTTATTAGCAGTATGTCTACAGCTGCTTTCATAGATTTATGGTGGGAAACAAATATAAGTAACATTTCTTTCACTGTATTAAGCTCTTTTATGGTACCTTATTTCTGTGATTTCTTTTTCTTGTTTTCACAGTATATGGACAGCTAATGAATTAGAATGTGGTCAATGCTACTGAAAGCAGCTGCTTTCGTTGTATTATTGTGTGTTTCTTGATAATGCCAGCTATATGCTCATACGTATAAAAACCTGGCAGGTATTAGTACTGTCCCACAGTTCTCATTTTACATGTCACTCATGATATGGATGTTTCAGATGTATAATTACCTTTTAATAGCTGTCATCAAGATTCAGATGTGAGATGTGTCAAGAACTTTTTCTGAAATCAGAACAGTCTTGGCAATTTGGCAGCAGAAAAGCGATCATCTGGTGATTGTTGTAGCTCTGGATTGGAAGATGAGAACAGAATCTTAATGCAGACTCTTAGTTGCTTCATACTGTGATCAGACATGGTTGTATACATATCTCTGTGTATTACACACATTATCTGCAAATTATGATTAAGCAATACTCCTAGCTTTATCACTGCTAGATGGTTTCATATTGATTAGGTGTATAGTCCAATATTGCTGGTGATGGATTGTTAGAAATGTCAGTATTTCTCCATGCTTGGTTTCAAACCTAGTATGGCTCTTTAGATTATCTTGTTAAAGTTGCACAATAAAGGGTATTCTAGTTAAATATGCAAGTAGTGTACAAGTAGTGTAGTACAAGTAGTGTAGTCAAGACAGTCAAAACCACTACTTTGTAAGACTTACTATGTTATGATTTTTTTTTTTTTTAATGTTATTGCCTTAAGTTTTCTAAGCAGGATATCTATCTTGAGTTAACATATTAGGGTTTTATTTTGAGCATTGGTTTCTCTAAAACAGCCTCAGGCTGTGATTTCAAGTTTCAAACTTTACGGAAAGGTGCACAACTTCTTGCCTTGTGAAGCTAGAGATCCTGTGATTCAGTCAGTTCTTGTAGTGATTTGGGTCCAAGATTATTGTGGAGGTTTAAAATACCTGTGAACATTTCTAGAACACTTGTTCATTTCAAATAACCTTTTAAATCACAAAATTCTTTTCCTGGTCAGTGTCTGGATAAGTGAATGCACGTCTTGAACACTTGCTAAATTGTCATAGATTAGGAAATGTAATCTGCAAATTTTGGTTGAAAGAGTCTAGCCAAAGCTTCTGGTATTTTTGAGGAATCTTGTTGAAATTCAAAACCTTGTCCAAGGCACCCTCTTCCTGACTATGATCTTCTGGGAGCTATACATGGCCTGAATTGTGCCATGAATTGTATACAAAATTACAAAAAAACTTTTCCAATTTTTGCAAACTATCTATACTGCTTAGTGGTTAGCAACCAGTCTGGCACTTTAATAAGCAGTAGACTACCTTGGGAGAATTCTCTTGGAAAGTATGAAGGGCTTCACTTGTGTAGCGAAGTACCTGTGCAAACCTACATAATTATTCTGTTTTCTTCTACATTGTGACTGTCACTACTAATATAGTTGGACTTCTGCCCAGAAGCAGTTGCTTGAGTAGTGCGTATTGTCTCAGACTATTCCGAGACCTGCATTAGTAACTGCAGTTTAGAAGCCGCGTCAAGACTGGAAATTTGTTAGCATTTTGTGGCACTCCAAAGTAGGAAGAACTTTTGCTTGTTTTCTCTAAGTTTTTGTGTTGTAAGTTGTCTGTTGGCTTTTAAGTTGAATATATACCAGAGTATTTCCAGATATACTAGAGTATTTCCAATTATCCTTTTTTTCATGGGTCTGGACAAATTAATGAGAATTTAACTTCTTAACATGGCTATAATGTGCTTGGTGTTTCTCAGCCCCACTGGAAGAACAGTAGTGCTAATTATCTTTGTGTATTTGCATGAGTCTCAGTGCTATTGAGGCAGACATTGTCAGTCAGAAAGCATTTTCTGCTCTATCCTGCAGGCATGCCAAGATTTCTTCATAAGTTTTAAGACCTTCATGCTTTTAGCTAGATAAAATGATTGTCCATTATCTGATGCTTCTGACTGGTCCCACTGGATAGGGTAATGAATTTGAAACTCTATGGTTCACAAGTGACATTTTCATCTCCAATGGATTTCGTCCCAAAGATGGGTAAATATACCCAATGTCTTTAAAGAGATATGTGTTTATGTCACTAAAGATCTTATTATGTTATCATTGATTTGCGGACAAAAATATTGGTACCTTGGGACAATAGTCTGGATGAGACATAACAGTTTTATATGTCAAACATACAGCAGTGACAGCAAGCTTTCCACATAAGAAAAGATACAAACCTGATGGGAAGATAATGACAATAGAGTGAACAGAAGCAGAGGACATTAGCACTTTATTGCTTGTAGCTGTTAAGAAGCTACACTTTGTATACACAGAGGCATATTGATTAACATAAGGCTACTGTATATCCACTTTTGTATGTATGCCATATCGCATATGGACTCATTTAGGTAGGTCATACACCACACGGATCACAATCAAAACACATGTGAGCATCTGTTGTTATGCATTTATGGATACTGATAGCAGGTACTATATTGATAATGAAAGTGTTAAGTGATGGGTCTAAAGAGCTATTATTATTATTATTACTATTACTATTATTATTATTATTCAAGTGTTATTGCAGTGCAATTGGGAAATACAGTGAGCAATGAAATACACTGAGTAGCTGAAGCAGAGAAAAAGGAGTTAGATTAAAATTAAAATGATGCCTGTTAAAGAGCTGCAGTTGCCAGGCTACTAACACTGCAGTTTTGTGTGTGCTGTGACACAACACTCAGTATTTTCTCCTGCATCCTGTAGTAAGTAACTGCGTTATTCTGTGAACATCAAGATTTAGTTTCTCCATCTGTCAAGTAAAGTGATTTTATTCTGCAATCAGAACAATATTTTCCATTTTTGGGACCAGCAAGGTATTGGAATGAACATGGGAATTCTAAAGTGCTTTGCAAAAAATGATACTTAGGCTAAAATAGGGATTATTAGGCATTTATCTTTAAGTGATTGATATAAAGCCATGACATGTATCTACTCAATTCAGTTGTTATTTTAAAATAATGTTTATGATATACAAAATTTCAGTTTAATGTGGTTGATGGTTGAGGTCATTTTTTCTATATTAAGCAACAAGGAAGGACCTAGAATGTTGCTGCTTCTGCCAATTGAAAAGAAAGAGTTTTGTTTTCCTCCCTCTTTCCTTCATCTCCTTGGAAACTGTGAGCACACACTGCTAGCTTTCCCAATGCGGTATACATTTTTTACATGCACAGGGTTTTTTTCATTGTATGCTTAAGAGTCAAATGCAATTACTTGTACATCCCTTGTTTCAAAATAAAATGCTTTTTTACAAAGTATAAAAAATCTCCATTATATGAAATGCACCATGTGTGAAATCATACATATTCTCAGTTATGCTGCATTTCTATGTTTTTTTATCATTTTCCTCAGGCTGTTCTGATGAATACATCCTTCTCTTTTAAACTCTGCATACTCTGTTAAAGTATGCTTATATCTATGTTTGAAAAGATCTGCAGGAAACTGTTTTAATACATGATACCTATGATAGAGCAAGTCAGTATCCTACACAATCATCATTTCTTCTTCTAGATTCTGTACTACTGAATTTCAAGGCAAATACTTCCTCTTTTAAAATGGTATAACATTACTAAGAGCAGGAAATAATATGTTTAAAAAAATAATAAATTAATAAATAAAATACAAATTCTTTTCTGTAATAAACCATAGAATATTTTATATATGTAACTTCTTTACATATACTTAAATAGGGAAAATCTAGTCAAAGTTTAAAAATACTTATTAAGTATGAGTTCTTAAATCAGTGAAATAGCAATACATTACAGAGCAACATTTTTCATCTAAAATTGAAAAAAATTATCTATTAGCAGCATTTTTATAGAGATTACTGCAGAATCCTACAAGATAAATCCGTTGTTACTCTGAAAGAAAAATCTGTGGAATTCTGTTTTAGCATCTGTTAAGAAATCTTAGGTTTGTGATTAATTTTGCCTGTAATCAAACTGCAAATTAAACAAGACTTAAGTCATATTTTCCTACAGATTAAAACTTCAGCAAATCCGGCATTCTCAGCTCCCATATGAGAAGGTAAAAAAGAGTATCTACAAAGTGAGAAAAATCTTTTATTATGATGAAGTAAATGCTTGTGTAATCTTAGGTTCTATATAGTTCTTGAATTTTTATCAATCTTACATTGATGGTTTTCAGGTGGTAAACCTGCAAACTAAACCCTTGATAATCTAATATTTTGCAGCTAATCCTATTTCACCGTGGCTTTTTTCAATGTTCCTTATCAGTTTTCTGACACACCTAGAGTTTTAACCATTGTTTTCCCTGGAATCAAGAGCAGAACCTAAAATTTCTAGTTCCAGGTATTCTGTGCTTTCATAAAATAATTATCTAATCAGCTGGGGGACTTTAATTTCAGAAAATGTGATTGTTAAATTGTTCCAGTAATTTCTGCATGGGAACTAAAAGTCTGTTCTGAATGCCGCAAATCCAATTATTTCTCTGCATATGTGATTTATACTTTAATTGCATAGAAGGGCCCTCTGGAATTTGTAATTTTACTGAACAGTAAAAGAACACTAAATGGAAAAACTAGAAATTTGGGGGCTATTTTTGCCACTTGATGATGTTGATTCTTTAAATAATTAGATAAATTTCTCTCTGGGGACACTCATATCATTTAGAACATGAGATGTATTACAAAGGAGCTGAAAGTTGATGCAATTTATAGAAATGATCTCTCTGGAATCTCTAATTTGCTGCAGAAGTTGGAAAAATAATTATTGTTGACAGACAGGAAGTCTAATAGCTAAACCACTAGTCTGCAACAAAGCTGTATCTTGTACCTTTTTTTCCCCCTGTATATTTCTGTTCTGTAGTTGCAGTATTTTGTTCCAAAATTTTCAGAGATACATGTGAGCATTTCATTTCCTTCAGTCATTTAGTACTCACTCAGAATGTTTAAGCACTTTTACTGGGGTCAGTGATATTTTTGAGATGATCAGTCTCAAATATTCACATGATCCTGATCTTCTGCTAAAGTCCCCAAAATAAGTTGCACTCATTTTTTTTCTTTTACACTTTCCAAAGTCAGAGAAACATGATGTTATGGAATTTGCTACCTATAATTACTCATTATTGTTTAGCTGCCAAGCAGATACACCAAGCAGGGGAGAAAAATTAAAAATAAAATTAATCACTGAACTTCATTTCTATCCCTAGTATAAATGCATTAAAATATTTTTTATAATATTTATACAACTAGTTTTTAATTGATAGTGACCAATAGGTTCCTTTGAGTACTGTAGCTCACTACTGCAACACCTGTGTAAATTTGTTCTGTATGTGCCTTAATACTACTCTCATCCAGAAAAAAATTTCCCCCTCAATATACTAATATACTAGTATACTAGTATACTAATATACTAATATCAAGTATATCAAGACTGATCTACAGCAACATATCTGTGCTAAACTGTTACACAGCAGTGCATTGAGTAACCAACCCTTGTACTTCATCAGCAGTTGCTCCCTCAAAATAATTGATTGCTTTTGAAGTCTCATTTCTCGTTAATTCCCTTTCCTTTGTGGAGCTTGAAATGGTGCTTAACGCTTGGTAAATTTGACATAGCTCTCCTTCTCTTTCAGGATTATATTTTTAGCTCTTTGAACTAAAGATGTCATCCTCCATATTCCATGTCTTATTTTTCTGCCTAGTGTCCCTCTGTCCATTAATCTATCCGCAGCAAAATATGATCCTGAGACATTCTGTTACTAGGTAACAGGTTGACATTATGCTGAATGAACTGGGAGTAGGTAAATAATTGGTCTGGCCCAGTAAAGCATTTCTTGCATTTTTATGTTGAAGTCAGTTTTCTCACTCTGAGCACAGATGGTACTGTGAGACTTGTTTTGGACATAGAAACCATAGTTTGCTGTACAGTAATGTTACCCTAAGCTTTGCTTTTGTTTTTTCACAGCTCACTTCAACTGTTTTTGTTAAACAGTAATTATTAAGAAAATTTAGAAAGCTTCTCCAGAAAGGATGATAATAAGGAGGATAATATGATAAAGAGTTGTTCTATGCAAGTGGTTTGAAGACCTTTCTACATGTTGGCTTTACTTAAAACTATTAGTATATGGTTTATTTTGTTTGGCTGTCAGTAGGAGATGAATGGGAGAGCAGAGAAGGCATTAAACTGTAATAGAGAAAGTAAAAGTATTGAACCAGACTGCAGAAGAAAATGAACAGTTTCAGCTAGTACAAGTCAAGGTCTATTCAAGTTTTTATGGGCTACACACATCCCTCCCCCTCCTCCCCCATTTCTTCCGCATGGATTGTTGTGAATGATATTAGGCACCCTTTCTTGTGGGGCACTGAAGACTCTGAACATCTACTTATATTTATGTCAGATATATTAATTTGTACCTCAGGCAGGTTGTGTTTTTAAAGCAGACATGTGTAAATTATTTATGGGAACAAAAATGTATTCTATTCTTTAATATTCTGTCATCTTGGAGTCTAATGAATTTCTGTTTTAAAGGCAAAAATGTCACGCGTGAAACAAGTGGGACTTTTAGCTGCTGGATGTCAGCCGTGGAACAAAGACATATGTGCTGCTAGTGGGGACAGATTTGCCTACTGTGCTACCCTTGCTGTTTATGTTTATCAGGTAAGGTTATTCTTGTTTATCAGATTAGTTACACTTTTACATTGTTGTTGATCTCACTTTGAACCCTTTCAACAAATGTTTCTGCAATGCTTTTGCAAGTATGGTTGCTGTTGAGAAGATGTCTATGTAAAGCTCAATATTCCATTCAAGATACCCCTGAAGTTGTATGTGTTAAGAATTATTTTTAGGAGACAGACAGGAAACATTTGAGATGAGTGAAGTTCAGTGGTAGAAGACTGGGGTCTGAGGGAGAAATTAAGCAATTCTACAATTCCATTTGAAGCTGTAGTATAAAATAGGCTTTTGCACAGTGTATTAAAGTGGTTCAAAGTTGTGGATTAAGTAACCCACCTTTATTTTATTTGGAGCCCGAACTCCTCAGCACTGTGGTCTTCTGAAGTTTGCACCTAACACCTACCTAAAAAATAGAAATGCTATGACATAGAATTTTCAGATTGAGAAATATGTGAGAAAATAAAATATGCACTTACTTTAGTTTTAAGAATTATACTGATAGTAGGATTAAAGTTAACATAATTTACTGTGTTGTGTTTGGGCAATTTTTTTTTTTTTTGTATCTATTTTTAACTGTACTAAGTAATTAAAAAAAATTAGAAAGATTTCACTCATTTTTATATTCTGTCCTCTTTACCCCCTTGGAGATTACTAAATGATTGTTACCATGCCTATAAATAAAACATTTTAGAATTGTTTGAGTACATTTCTAAATGAAATATAATAATTTGTAAGTAACAGGAAGATAGACACAAAACTGTTTTTTGATAGTTGGATATCAGGCAACCTTTCTTTCCAAGTCAAATGTATGAGAATTTATTTTATAAGATGTGAGATGTGAGGTACTGGCAATAGTTAAATGCACCATAAATTCATCTGTAAGTCTAATGCTGTTATATAAGTATTTTCCAACCCAGAGGTGTTTAAAGTAAGTTCACAAAAATGTATTTCTAAAATGAATTTTATTATTTGTTTAGCTGGATCACCGATACAATGAATTCAAGCTCCATGCGATTATGTCTGAGCATAAGAAGACAATCACAGCCATATCTTGGTGTCCCCATAACCCTGACGTGTTTGCAAGTGCCAGTGCAGATAGTTTAGTGATCATTTGGAATGTGAATGAACAGAAAGTTGTGGCCAAGCTCGACAATACAAAAGGTATTTTAGAGATATGATCCATGGATATGGGAAGTACTTGATGGAGTGTAAACTCTATAGTTGGTAGGCTGGTGTTTTAACAATTGCCTAACACAATATTCTTATCATATTTTTTGCAGTTCATTCTAGAAAATAATAATAGTGTGTTTGAGTAAACTGTTGTCAACCATCTCATATTTGGTAAAGAGAGACATTATTCTTTTTCTCTAAAGAAGGTGACGGGTTCAAGAATTAATTTGCTAGTGATTTCTTGTTGAGCAGGGGAGAAAAAAAACCCGGTCCAACATTATTTCCATCACTGTATAAAAGGATAAATAAATAAATTTTTAAATAATAAATTTCATTGTGACTTTAGCTAAGTGAAAGCAAATAAAAGGTAGCATTTACAGATTTGAGTATAAATCATCAGTAAATTTGAACAGCAGATTTGTTTAAATACCCTAATGCTTGTCTACCTGAACTTTGTCTCAGGCCTTGAAACTACTGGAGATTGTAATACGACTCTAGGGGATTAACCATCTGTGTTACGTTTCCCTGCCCAGTTCTGATTAATTCCATTAGTCAAAACCAGTACCTGTATTTCTGTTCTTACAGTCAATCTCATCAGGTGTCCTTGACTCCTACATTTTCATCCTTGGAAAGCGAGTGTGACCCAAGAACAGTCAGAATCTCATGATCTAATAAGCCATTTTGAGACCTCCTACTCTGTTCTCTCCAGAGCATTTAGGGATACCTCTGGAAACCTCTTACATCTTGCATATTAAGGAAAAGAAAACTTCACAGATTTAATCTGTTCTAAAAGAAATATTGTATGAGTTTATGCGTGAATATAAATGCTAGTACTTATTTTTCAATACATTGCTTGTTTAAAAATCTACATCAGCCAATGACTACACATGAAAGAAGTGTTGTTAGTTATATTTTAATATTTTTAGATAATATTAAGATAATACGTTTAGATTTAAGATAATATGTTTAAACCTTCTACTGGTTTCTCTTTTAGTTCCTTTTACACTGCCATATAAAAGTGTCAAAATACAGTTTTAAGTTTTCAGCTTGAGGAATTTGTTCTGGTGTCATTCATTCCTTCAGGCACACATTATTAAACTAGGAGGATGATGAGGGTTGGAGATGTTAAGATCAAAATTATTAAATGAGCCTTCCTACAGTTAGGTATTAGACAACTGAATTGAAACTGTCATGTATTCAGAAGCAACCTATCAAGAGTTCCCTTTTATTTCAGAGCTAGCTTTCAAATTTTGTCACACGTATCTTCTTCTGTTAGATTTATCTCTAAATTTCATTGTATTTTGCTAAAATAGGCATTTTGAAATTCTCAGTATTTTACTATGTTAGTAGCAAATAACTAACAGTAAAACGTAGTGAATGAAGTACTGAATGAATTATTTGCAGGATCAGGCTTATCCTCTTTCAAATGTGTGATTGTCTTTGGCACTGATGAGGTCTATATATTATGAAATGTAGCCCACGAAAGTAGCATAAAAGTAATCTGGGAAATAATTTTACTTCCTGCCTATGGAAGTCTTTAGTTTACACTAACACCATAAGATGTTCACACAGTTCTCTAAATTTCAGTCTACCAAATTTTTTGTAGAACAATTATTTTTACTGTTTTTCAAGACAATTACTGATACTGGGTCAAGGAATACTACACTGAATTTTTCATCCTGGTTCTTATAAGGTTTACCTGTATGTTTCAGGAATTCCTGCATCCCTAGGCTGGTGCTGGAATGAAGGTGATGCAGTTGCATTTGTGTCCCACAGAGGTCCACTGTACATTTGGACTATCTCAGGAGCTGACAGCGGGGTAACTGTGCATAGAGAAGCACATAGTTTCTTGTCAGATATCAGTCTGTTTAGATGGCATCCAAAGAAAAAAGGAAAGGTGATATTTGGACATACTGATGGAAGCCTATCTATTTTTCAACCAGGTAAAAACTCATATAACAAAATATGCAGTATGTATCTCTTCATATTCATGCAATTCTGCACTTTTAAAAATTAGATTCTATAATGCAGGTGCATACATAAAATTTGTTCTTGATTCAAAATATTCCTATTCCTTCCATATCACAAAAATAAAAAGTGGGAGATAAATATGATATTAAAAATGTGGAGTTTGATAATATGGATCATCAAGTGGGATATAGCGTTTTTTTGTACATGTCAGACTAGATACTTAATGGTCTGTTTTGGCTACAGTATCTGTAAACACTTCATAGCTGCACACAGTTTTAAAGAAAAAAAAAAATCTAAAGGTAGTTGTTCAGAAATAGCCTTTAATGTCACAGTGTTTTTCTGGTTCTTACTGCCTTTGTTTTGCCTGTATTTGCTGTGGTGTGCAGGCTTTCTTACACTCAAATGGATTGTATGTTATGCTGTGCTGCAGACCTTTACTCACAGAAATTCTTAGAACAATGTATATGATTTAACATACTTTCCTTTCCTACAAAATAGTGTTTATAAACCTGACAGCTGTTTCTGTTTTCTGCTGTATTAAACATAAAGTCAAATCTGGTAGAAAAAGAAATACTCTAAGTTAAATATTGCAAAGATGGCTTCATTATTTTCATCGGTGCAGACAATAGAGCAGGCTAGTGAAAATTTCAGGGAGAGAGGAAAAAATCATGTTTGCCAACCTTGTAGCTATTGAAAGAATGTATTTGATTTAATTTTTAAATAACCTGTTTTCTTGTGCATTTCAAAGGTTCTAAAAATCAGAAACATGTCTTAAGACCAGAGTCTCTTGAAGGAACAGATGAAGAGGATCCAGTTACAGCTCTGGAGTGGGACCCTCTGTCAACTGATTACCTTCTTGTTGCTAATTTACATAATGGTATTCGACTAGTTGATTCTGAATCTCTGTCCTGTATCACAACTTTTAGTTTTCCCAGTGCAGCAGCATCTGTTCAGTGTTTAGCCTGGGTCTCTAGTGCACCTGGAATGTTTATAACTGGAGGTAAGGCTTTTTTTTTTTTTTCTTATTCATACAAAGATAACAAATACAGGACTGGGTCTTCAAAATTGATATCCCAAGTTTGTTTTTTTTGTTTCATAGTATTTTTTACAAGTAGAAACATACATGAATTGTACAAAAAAAAACTGTAACACAAAACTGGAAAATAATAAAACTACACTAAGCAGTTTTTTACATGTTTTAAAAAGTTAAGCTGCATAAATATGTGACTTTCTACAACTTTTTATGCTAAGTATTTTTTTCCTCACGCACCCTTTAGCAAAAAATATATTAATTCCTTTGGGAATAGGAATAAAAATGCATTGTACTGATTGATCTCACTTCAAAGATTTAAAAAATTAAAAGAAGAAAAGCATCTATTTCCTGCCTCTTTTCTATACCATAGACATTATGGCTCAGGTTGAACAAATGAATAAGGAAACGAAGACTGGCAGAATATTTTATGATGAGAGAGGTTCCATAGAATTTATCTGTGTTTAAATAGCTAATGTTAATAATTGTTGTTAGTAGTGATATGGCCAGTTACGGTGGTAAATGGAGGATAAATAGGATGCTACGGATGTTACACTAGATGATCTCCAGACGTCCCCTCCAAACCTAACTATTCTGTAATTCTATGGAGTTGGCAGTGCTTGCTTATAAAATTGTTTTTAGGACTTGAAGTTTAATTCACTACTGTATTTTTTTGTATAAATTGGTCATCAAACCACATACCTCTGTGTTTTGTTTTGTTTTTTTAAACTTCAGATTCTCAGGTTGGTGTGTTACGTGTTTGGAATGTTTCACGTACAACACCTATAGATAATTTTAAATTGAAGCAAACTGGTTTCCACGGCTTGCATGTGCTAAGTTCTCCTCCAAAGAAAAAGTGTAAGTGTAATTTCTATTGTTATTAATTGTAATGGCTGCAACTTAAGAAAATCATATTTATGAGTCCTGTTATGTCCAGATTGATCTCTGCAGGGTAAGTCAGCTATTTAGGTCTTCATTAAAGTACCTTTTTGCTGCTAGTGGGTTAGACAAATGCATAAAGGATCAAGTACTTTATAAGGCCCTTCTTTAGTAAGCCAGGCTTCATATAGGAATTCTCCATTTCTTTTGTTTTAAATCTCATTAGAATACAAACATTTTACTCTTTATAATTTTACTTATTATTGAAATAAGAAATAATCTTCTCTCTTTTTCTTTTGCTTTATATTGTTAAGCATATTCATCACAGTATCCTACTAAAAATCACCATACATCTTCAACAAGTGAGGCTGTTCCACCTCCAACTTTAACCCAAAACCAAGCATTTTCTCTTCCTCCTGGTCATACCGTCTGTTGCTTCATGGATGGTGGAGTGGGCCTTTATGACATGGGAGCCAAAAAGTGGGATTTCCTTAGAGATTTGGTATGGTTCATCTCTGTCTTTGAATAGAGAGTTTATTTGGCTTATGCACTTTCTTCTAACAGAAAAAAACTGGAGAATTAAATCTTTGCAGTGCTGTAAAGCAGTTTCTGTTGTTAAAAAGAGCCCAGCTTTCTAGGAAACAAAATGACAGTTCTGAATTTTAAAGTTATCTTTATTGGAAATTCCTGAATTTTTTTGGAAGTATTCTTCAAACAGAAGAATACGGTTTGTTTTAAATCAGAAATAAAGATTTCAGGACTTGGGTTTTGTTTGTTTATTTTTTAATTGAAATCTTAGTTTGATGACCTTCTCAGAAATTTTCTCTAGTTGGTTTTCTATAATTCAGAATAAAAGTTTGAGTCTTTTCATCGGAGAGCTATATGGTGAATGCTCTCAGTTTAACATTACAAAGATTGAATTATTACATTTTCTTTGATGCTGAAATTCAGAAATGGGTTTAATATTAGATGACCCTCTTCTTCACCAGATTTTTGGTTATTGAGGTTCTTGAGGATATTTCTCTTTTCCTCTTTCCAAGTTCCCTTTTCACTGAAAAAAAAATTCCAAACAAACAAAACCCAAATAATTTTTAGCTGTACCACCATATGCATTTGAATAGAGGCTGCTGGTTGGTTTTCTCTTTCCATTTCTATTTGGTTTGGTCCTGTAAACCAACTGAGGCTTAAAAAAATTCTTACACAATACCTGTGTTTCATATATTTGCCAGCTTAAATTCTACAAGTGCATGTCTTGGAACACAACCAATTGATACATGACAATCTCTAATGGATTGAAGTTTAAACTGCAACAGATTGTATCTAGAAACACAGAATATTCAGTGGGGACTAGACAACTTGTAGAACATGTTTGACATACAGAGCTTTATTTTTTTCAGTCAGATATTTTTTACCAAAAGGGAAAAACTGTTCCTGTTTTAAAAATTTTTTTTTGCTTAATTTTTTAAATTCAACTTTTTAGCAACATAGTTCCAACAGAAAATGCTAACAAGTTCCTGGCATTGTATATCCTGTGGTTTCAGGAAAGAATTTTTCTGATTTTAATAATAATCTATGAAAGATCATGTTATAGTCCAAGTTATTTTATGCTTTTTAAATTTTACTGATAAGCCTAAATATAAAGGGATTTTGGAACTCTTAATTGAACCAACAGGTAAATTAAAATTAAATACAATGTATTCTAGAGTTGGACTTATGAAAAAATCAAATGTAATAAAAATGGATTAAATATTTGTTTCATTTAAGGGACATGTTGAGACCATCTTTGATTGCAAATTCAAACCTGATAACCCTGATCTTCTTGCTACAGCTTCATTTGATGGCACAATAAAAGTTTGGGACATAAATACTTTATCAGCAGTTTATACATCTCCTGGTAATGAGGGGGTTATTTATTCCATTTCTTGGGCTCCAGGTAAGAATATTTTGCTGTATGTCTAAATGTTCTTTGACTGCAGAATTTGTCATATAAAAGAATTAATTTTATAAAGAAAGGCATTTTTTAGGTTTAAACAAAACTTAACCACCTGTGAAACCAGCAGAGTTCAGTGCTTCAGACCTTGCTGAAGCTTGCCCTTCTGAGTAAGGTTGAATATTTCATACTCAGAATGGAGGGAGGAGAATCTCTGGAATATTTCTAACATGGCATTATGCAGATGACAAAATGTCTTGCTTTGCATGAGAAACAGCTACTTAAAGGAATTCAGATAATATTTCGTGCTGAAATAGTGAAACATATGTATTTAGCTCTTTTTTTTCCTTCTTTGTGTAGGAGTGACTGAAGAACTCTGCTTTAACCTTATTAGAGTAGGAAGTATCTTTTCTGCAAGGCATCTACTTTTTCTTAGACAAATCACTGGAGTCACTTGTTTTCAAAACTGTTCTGTAACCCTCTTTGGTGTACCTGAAAGTACACTTCTGATATTTATCAATACTTGACAGTAGGTTGACTTCCTTGTTGTGTTTTATTTCTTTGGACAGCAGACGTATTTTTAAAAAATCTAAATAATTCATCTCTCTGTTCTCACCAGAACTTTTAAACTCTTAAGAAATAATAACGGACAGGAGAAAAATATTGTGGTGGGAAGCTTAATGTAGTCTGGACATGTGAAATAAATTTGTACTTTTTCATTTCAGAGAGTCTCTTGCACCTTATACCTCTTCACAAATAATTTGTCTTGCTATATAGAAATCACAGCAATATGAAATACAGTTCTTATGCTTGGTTATTTAGTTTTGAATTTTAAATTCAATTTGTAGTTGTATCTCATGTTGGTTGAATAGTTTGTTTACTGCTGGAGAGGTGTGGGGTTGTTGCTTTTGGTTTTGTTTTTTAATTTTTTTTAAGGTAAATTGGGAGCACATGCTTCAACTTTGTTCCTTACCACCTTGTCCAAAAGCTCCTGTCACTCCCAGCGAGAATAGTTTGTGCTTCTTTCACCTTACTCCCAGACAGTTCCTATCAGCCTTATACTTTGTCCTAATGTATAATCTAATGCATGGCACCATTTGTTTGGTCTCAGAAGAGCTTTGATAAAAGTTATTACTCCTTTTTATTTTTTTCTCCCCTATCATTTTCCTACCTGAGTTTATTCCCAATTTATTATTTACATTGCTAGACTCCTCCTACATAGTTTGTCTTTTCTGCCTCTGAAGCTTGGAATAAAACAACAGTCAAAACTTTCTTATAAATTTGCTATTTATGAAAAGCATAGCTACATTAGGATAGAGAGTGACTGTGGTGAGGAGAATTTGGTGGCTTTTGGATTAGACCTGAATTGAATTTTCAGGTTCTCACTGGAGTTTTGTACTCAGATTTTCCACCCTGTAGAGTGTGATTACAGATTCAGGTACATTCTTGATGGTCTTAGGTGCAACAGTGGTTACAAGATTAAGAAAACAAAATACTGTTAGATATTCTTTGTCATTTGTATGATTTGTCTTTATAGGTAGGGAACTTTAAAGGAAAATGCTCTAGTTGATACAACTTTAAGCTTGAAACATTGAGGTTACCTCTCTTTCAGTTTGAATCATATACACTATGATCATTAATTTCTTACACGCAAGACTTTCAGCAGGCATTAAGATACTCTTTAGACCAATGCAATTTTTATTTGACCATTCCTCAAAACAGGAATGTAAGAAAAACTGGTCAGGCTTTCATGAAAATTGATGTTTGTAACTTAGCAGCAAATGATGGCCTTAAACTGTGGAAAACTCATGCTCATGTACCATTGATGTCTTCTGTTAATATTACATTTCTTCAATTTAAAGTAGAACCACTGTCAAACAATATTCTGATTTTATAATTATTGTAATATTTTACAAACATCTTTCTTTAAAGGAAATCTGAACTGCATAGCAGGTGGAACATCCAGAAATGGTGCCTTTATCTGGGATATTCGAAAAGGCAAAATGATAACCAGATTCAGTGAGGTAAGATAAGATTACTACTTTTTTTTTGTCTACATGAAATGTAAATTAGTCATTCCCTCTAGTGTCCATAAATAGATGGCCAAAGTACATATGTTTTTGAAAGGTGCTATAGTATAAAAATCTATGGAGTTATGTGGGTGCCAGTTTATATGTGTGGCAGAAGTATTTTTACTTCCTCAGACTGGATTTTTGATATGAGAGTGGTGAAGCACCAGATGGACTCCATTATCCTAAAATTGGTCCTATAGGGATACATGGCAAAAGCATAGCTGATTCCTTCTTAACTGTGTAAACATATATGGATATACAGACTCTGCATCAAAATTAAAACTGTGTTCTGTATTTTCAAAAATATGGGCCAGAAAAAACTTTCAGCACCTGAAGTCTAGATCAATAAAGCTCCATTTTGCAGCACACTAAGCAGTATGACTCATTTAGTGGCTTGCCTTGTGTTACCTGAAATTTATCCAGGCATTTTTAAGTTAAATAGTAGCATAATTTTCTTTGGCAGAAGGAGTTGTGTAATACTATGCTGTAGTATTTTACACTATTTTGTATATTCCTAGCATATAGCTGTGATCTTCAGATTATACAGATATAATTGTTTAAGTATAGGATCTGCATCAATGTACAAGGGATGCTCTTTAAAAAGAGAGGTGGGGATATGAAGAGAGGCACAAACAGAAAACAAATATACCTACCTTCAGGAGTTCTGGCATTCTAGTACTGATATTTGCATTTGTGCTACTAAATATCACTTCTGTAGTACTGGTCCTGATACACAACCCAATTAAGTTTTCTCATATCACAATTTTTCATGCCCACCAACTTCATTATTCCAACAACTAACCTTTATTCAGAATCACTGTATGATTAAGGTGGGAAGAGACCACAGGGAGTCATCTGGTCCAATCTCCCTGCTCAAGCAGGGTCATCCTAGAACACTTTGCAAAGGATTGCATCCAGATGGTTCTGAAATATCTCCAGAGAGGGAGACTTCCCAGCCTCTCAGGATACTCTTTTCCGGTGCTCAGTAACTTACACAATAGAGAAGTTCTTCCTCAAGTTCAGGTGGAACTTTCTGTGTGTCAGTTTCTGCCTGTTGCCTCTTGTCCTTTTGCGCAGCACCACAGAGCCAAGCCTGGCTCCAGCCTCTTGACACCCTCCCATCAGATACTTAGAGACATTGTTGAGGTCCCCTCTCAGTTGTGACTTCTCAAGACTGAATAGGCCCAGCTCTCTCAGCATTTTCTTGTAAGACAAATAATTTGTTGCCCCCTATTGGACCCTCTCCACAAGCTCCATGCCTCTCTTGTCCTGAGGAGCCCAGAACATGACACAACACTCCAGATGTGGCCTCACTAGGGCAGAATAGAAGAGCAGGATCACATTCCTTGACCTGCTGGAATGTTGTTCCTAATGCACTCAAAGACACCATTTGCTTTCTTGGCAATAAGGTCACACTGCTGGCTCATGAACAGCTTGGTGTTCACCAGAATCCTCAGGACCTTCTCCACAGAGCTGCAAGTTGTCCTCAGCATGTTCGATTTCTGGGGCTTTTCCCTCCCCAGGTGCAGGACCCTGCAGTTTCCTTTGTTGAATTTCAGCTGGTTCCTCTCTGCCCATCTCTCCAACCTGCCAAGGTCCCTCTGGAAGGGCTGCACAGCCCTCTGGGGTATTGGCCACCCCTCCGAGCTTTGTGTCATCAGTGAACCTGCTGAGGAGGCCTCTGTTCCTTCATCAAGTCATTGATGAACAAGCTAAGCAATTCTGAGCCCAGTATTGAACCTTGGGGGTCACCACTATTGATGGGCCTCCAACTAGACTCTGTGCCACTGGTTACAACCCTCTGGGATCTGATGTTCAACCAGTTCTCAATCCACCTCACTGTCCACTCATCCAGTCCACACTTCCTGAGTTTGACAATGAGAACTTTTGAGAAACAGTGTTGAAATTCTTGCTGAAGTCAAGGTGGGCAATACCCACTGCTCTCCCCTCATCCATCCAGGTAGTTATGTCATTGTAGAAGGCAAACAGGTTGGTCAAATGTGACTCACCATGAATCCATGCTGACTACTCCTGATCATCTTGTCATCCATGTGGATAGAGCTGGCCTTCAGAATGAAACACTCTATCACTTTTACAGGAATTGATCTGAGGCTAATTGGCTAGTAGTTCCCTGGGTCGTCCTCTTTCTTTCTGAAGACTGGAGTGACATTTGCTTTCTCACCTCAGACACCTCTCCTGATTGCCACGACCTTTCAAAGATGACTGAGCAGCCTCACTGTGGTGATAACCAGAACTCTTTCAGCATTTTTTGATTCATCCTGTCAGGGCCCATGGACCTGTGGATGTCAGGTCTGTGTGTTCTTTAACCCAGTTCTTTTGATCAAGGGGAAGTCTTCCTTCCAGCATTCTTCTAAACTGGTCCCTTGAGTCAGAGATTCCCAAGAGCTGGTCTTGTCAGTGAAGACTCTTGTAAAGAAGGTGTTCAATACCTCTGCCTTCTCTGCATCCTCTGTTACCAGGGTCCCCCCTCCATTTAGTAATGGGTTTACTTTTTTTTTAGAATTTATTATTATTTAGAATTAGAAATAATATAAATAATTTATAAGAATTTATATTATTATAAAAGAATTATCCTTTCTTTTCCTTTTGTTATTAATGGAGTTGAAGAAGCACTACTTGTTGTCCTTGACATCCTTGGCAAGATTTAATTCCAGATGAGCCTTTTTCTTCCTTATCTCATTTCTGACAACCTCTCTATAGTAATTCCAAGTGGCCTGATCCTGCTTCTATCTCCTATGCATTTCTTACGTGTGCTTAAGCAATGACAGAAGTTCTTTGGTCATCCATGAAGATCTCTTGCCTTGTTTACCCAATTTCTTGCTCATTGGAGTGCATTGTTTTTGAACATAGAGGAAGTGATCCTTGAATATCAACTGATTCTCTTGGACCCTTTTTCCCTGCAAGGTGTGTTCCCATAGAACTTTTAAAAGAAAATCCCTGAGGAGACTAAAAGTTGCTCTGCTGAAGTCCATGATTGTATCTTACGTGTTGCCCTGCTTCCACCTTGCCTGAAACTGAACTCCACAGTCTCATGGTCACAACAGCCAAGGTTGCCCCCAACCTTCACGTCTCCCACAAGGCTTTCCCTGTTTGTTAGTATGAGGTTCAAGCAGCACAACATTCCTTGCAAGATCATCCATTACCTGTGACAGCAAGTTGTCATTAATGCTTTCCAGGAACCTCTTGGACTGTTTGAGCTTCACTGTGTTACTTCTCCAGCAGATGTCAGGGTAGTTAAAGTGCTCCACAAGAACTAGTGCCTGTTTCATTGGGGCTACTTCTAGCTGGCTGTAGAAGGCTTCATCCACTCCTTTTTACCTATCAGGCAGCCTATAGCAAACACCAACAACAGTGTCTTTTGTCCAAACCATAAGCTTTCGATTTGCCCATCATCCACCCCAAGACAGAGCTTGATACATCCTAAGTGTTGCCTTGCACAGGGAAATTTCACTACTGTGACTTCCTGGCCTGTCTTTCCTAAACTGTGTAGTCTTTCGTGGCAGCCCTGGCCTCTTTCCAAACTAGTTTAAAGCTCTCTCAATGAGCCCTACAAACTCCTGAACTAAGATCCTTTTTCTCATTTGAGACAGCTGGACCCTGTTTGTTGCCAGCAGGCTTGGTATTGTATTAACTGATCCATGATCAAAACCCTCAAAATTGTACTGGTAATGGCAGTATCAAATCCAGTTGTTCATCTGCATAATCATCCTGGTTTCTTGTCAGATCATTCCCTGCAACTGGCAGGAAGAAGAGAACACAACTTGTGCTTCACATCCCTTGAGCAGTCATTCCAAGGCCCAATGGTCCCTCATGATTGTCCACAGTGTTCTTTATTTAAGCTTCAGTTTTATATAGTTATGGATTGCTCATTCTTCAGGTTGACCCAGTTTTGTCTCTTGGATCCTGGAGGCTATAGCAGTTTTACTACCTGTCTCCATAGTCCCAATGTTCTGGACTTGGATTCTCAAACATCCAATTTATATTGGGTACTCATTATAATGTGGTTTTATACAGTATACTGTACTGGGAGAAAAGGACTGAAGCTCATAGGAGAATAAAGTAAAAAAGATGAGTCAATAGATGAGAGAAAAAGGGGTGAATTATTTCTTATTGATAGGTATTTTGCATTTTTTGAAGCATGGAAAGAATGGAATCTTCTGCATTGCCTGGAGTCATAAAGATTCCAAAAGAATAGCAACCTGCAGCAGTGATGGATTTTGGTGAGTGTTATTGGAAGAAAAAAAATTGCTAAATGCACTTCTCAAGTCCATACATTTTGACAGTACTCTCAGTAATTAATTTAAAACTTTTCTTACTGGACAAAAAAATATATTAGTCTTCTGTACTTGTTAGGGTATGTTTTTCATGATTTTAAGAAAAAAATAAAGGAAATGTTTTCAAAAGGTATAGTGTCTAAGACACACTGATAGTGAAACTAAATATTGATTTTTATTTGAACAAGAATATCTTTCTAGGTTTCTTATCTGTAGAGGACACTTTTCAAAAGCCATTCAACTTTACTTGTCTTAATTTTTAATTTTTTTTTGTTTGTTGTTTCAAGGACTAAAAAGTACTATTTTAGAATAAAATAATTACAAGTGCACTATCACAGGAGTATAATTCCTCATTTCTAAAAATGCATGAATGTCCATTGAAACCAATTTAGCATATATTGTGCTTCAGTACATTTGTTTCCTCTGCTACCTGTGTCATTCCAGCTCAAACAAAATGGACAGAAATTTTAGAAAACAATCAACTTTCTTTTTAATTCATGAAGATCTATTTATGCCTTAAAGCCATGACTACAGCTTTGATTCTGGGCTATGATGATCCTTTCAAGGAAGATGTGCCGCAGTGAACATCTTTAAAGCCCCTCTGAAGAAACACAGATACTGAAGTCAAGTTGGATGTTGTACAATCAACATCCAGTTAAATGTTATAATTGAGGGGCTGATATTGTTTGTGGCTGTTTCTCCTATTCTTTGTGTACATCTTTTTACTCTCTGGCTTATTTGCACAGAATAAAACTTAATTTTGGATAGCTTACCCAGAATGTTTTTGTTTTTTGTTTGGTTTTTTTTCTGATAATATCACATTGTAATTGGTTTCAGTATTATTCGAACCATTGATGGCAATGTTCTTCACAAGTACAAACATCCAGCTGCAGTGTTTGGCTGTGATTGGAGTCAAAACAACAAGTAAGTAAAAATTTACCCAAAGAATTGATAATAGTTACTATTTAATTTGATTACCAGTAAAATAACACAAAGTTATCTAGAATATGGTATTCACTGTGATAGTAAAACACTGAAATGATCAGTTCCACAGTAGGATATGTCTATAGCAGCTCTCTTTTCCCAGCAGTATATTTCATTAAACACCATGGACTTTCTTAACTTTCAAAGGAGGATAATTTCATATTGATGAGAGAAAAAAAATATCTAACTGAATATATAATGGGGGGAGAAAAAGCAGACATTCAATACCAGGAAAAATAGATTTAGATTGGGATCCTTGTAATGACTGCTAAGGTGAAGACGTAGTAGACAACTATACATTGTGATTATATGTAAATTTTGTAGATAATTCCTAATAATGACATAAGAGTTTTTTGTAAAAAAAATAGTAATTCAATTTAAAAATAGTTGTATATTGGGTGCATAGTCAGACTAGTGCAAATATATTGCCCGTTGCAACTAATGGATTTTTATCGGGTTTTTTTCTGATTTAGTTTTTTAGTTGGATTATCGATAGCTACGTCTTGAAAGGACTAAGGAGAAGCAAAAATTTGCTATTAAAAAAATTATTGCAAATTGCACATCATATTTTTTTAGAATTTGAAAAACATTCATCATCTCTGTGATCAAGGATTTTACTGTTTTTATTTTGCAGGGATATGATAGCTACTGGTTGTGAGGATAAAAATGTTCGTGTTTACTACTTGGCAACCAGCTCTGATCAGCCACTGAAAGTTTTTACTGGGCATACTGCAAAGGTGTTTCATGTACGGTGGTCTCCTCTCAGAGAAGGAATCCTCTGCAGTGGCTCTGATGATGGGTAAGTATTTCTGAACTGTTATAAAACTTAAACCTCAAGCGGGACTATGGGAGAAACTTACATTTTTACTTGTAATGGTGTTGTCAATACTTAATAATCTAAATCTCTGCCTTGTTCAGATCCAGGTTTTAGCTTTGCTCTTAGCTTTATGTAGTACTTGGGCAGTAGGATCATTATCTAAAATTGTCACAACTGCTGTAGTAGTGCAAGTTTCCAAATGCTTTCCCAAGAGTAGGGTCAGTGCCTGATACTGTTATTTCAAGGAATAGCACAAGGAGGATACTACATATTTACATTACATATGAAGAAACATGTGCAAGACCTGCTCTTATTTGATATTTTTCAAAAGTATACTTAAGTACAATCTGCAGAGAATTTTAATGAATATCGGATAATTCTGTTTTTTGGTTTGATGCCATCACTTTTGAGGGAGAACACTTCAGTCCATGGTAAGCAGGAGAAAGCATTTTTCTGTCATTCTAAACCACTTCTCTGAAGAGTATACAAGTTGTTTTTGTAAAGTATATTTTTGTAAAGTTTGGAGTATTGGCTTCTGTTGCTTTCCCATTATCGTTTATTAGAGGTTATGCTTGAGGCAAAATCTATTAGTTCATGGTGTAGTGGTTCATGACAGGAGACAACTTGACAGAAAACTTGACAATAAAATACATTGAACAGAACTGGCCTTAGAATTGAACCCTGAGGAGCATTGCTTGTGACCAGTCCCCAGCCAGATTTAGCCCCTTTCACTACAACTTTTTGAGCCCTGATGTGATGCAAATAAATACTCTCATAAATTTAAATCTTAAAATATTGCTGAAGTAAAGACAATTATATTTCCATAGGTGATCTGATATAGATTGTTCTCTTTTATCCTGTTTCAGTACTGTTCGGATATGGGATTATACACAAGATGCTTGTATAAATGTTCTTAGTGGACATACAGCTCCGGTACGGGGACTGATGTGGAACCCAGAAATTCCTTACCTTCTAATATCTGGCAGTTGGGACTATACAATTCGAGTCTGGGACACAAGAGATGGAACATGTTTGGACACAGTTTATGATCATGGTGCAGATGTATATGGTAATATATTTTAAATTTTGGTTTTTTTCTGTATTGAAATTTATAAAGTAATTTAATCAAACAGGTTATTTGACTAGATAAACTCATTTGACTACATTTTTAAATATCCCCTCTACTAGGATTAACATGTCATCCAAGTCGTCCATTTACCATGGCATCCTGCTCTCGTGATTCCACTGTGAGACTCTGGTCATTGACACCTCTTATAAACC
The DNA here is from genome assembly GCA_013400275.1 of Rhadina sibilatrix. NCBI lineage: Eukaryota > Metazoa > Chordata > Aves > Passeriformes > Phylloscopidae > Rhadina > Rhadina sibilatrix. Next base: position 112,400 of record VWYO01024406.1, read on the forward strand.
CTCTACAAATAAATATTATAACAGATAGATGTTGGGATGATATTATCGGCAATACAGGTTAGCAAATTGTAGAAAGCATTGTTTTAATTTTTTTTTATGTTTATATTCCTATTCCCTTGGTTGTTTTTTATTTTAATTTCATATATAAATCTTTGTGTGTGTTAGATCGCGCTGTGGAGTCTGGAGCTCCCCCTTTGCTCTGTGGTAAAGTTTCCAGGGATATTAAACAAGAATTGGAAAAATTGTCAGGAAATCCTCAAGGAAAAAAACTAAGGTGGTTTTCAGAATTCTTTTCAGTAAGTATTCTGCAAACTTAGGGATGTTGTCAGTGTGTGTGACTCTCATTTCTGAAGTCAATCTCCAAAATTGAGATTTCTTTATTCTCTACCATTTTTTTCCTCTCTTTCCTGAAGGGAGCTTAGAAAATAGGCAGAAATCAATTCATTTCTTAGCAAGTTGGCATATAAAAATGTCTATGATTAAATTGTTTGTCAGTTATGAAAAACAAATTTCACTAATTTAGCTTTGCAAAAAACAAGCCAACTTTTTGCAAATGTTAATTAGTGAAATAATATAATTTTCTGTAGGAAAAGTTAATTTAACATCAATTTGCTATTGAAGAAAATGAAATTATGTGGTTAATCAAACTGCTTTGGAGTTTTTAAATTTTTATAAATCATTTAATTAATCAAAATAACACTGTCATTACTGATAAGGTTTGAACTGCCCAAGTGTCTGTGCCCAAACTGCTCTTTATGTTTTAGGAAGTGTAGATCCAGATGACCTGTGCCTCAGCATCCATCTGCTGCCTTTTCTCCATTGCACAGTAATATTTTTATAGATTGCTGCCACCTCTCAGTGCAAACGAGTTAAAAATATGGGTTCCTGTGAGTTCTTACCTGCATAGGAGCTACACTTGATATAGAACAAGGACAAAATGACTTGGAACTACAGGTTCTACTGCTTCTGGAGCTTGTGTCAAACACTGTTGTAATTTAACTTGAAACACTGATCTAAAAAGTCCTATTTAGTTTATCCAAAATATTTGGTTTGAATTCTAGTTAAATTGAAGTGTATAATTTAGAAATGATGAAATAATCTTTCTCAATTTCAAACTTAGACATTTTCTCTTTTGGTAAAAATATATTTATGGAATTCCTTGTTTTACAGAAGTTATAAATTTTGATTTCTCATGTTGATTTGAGAGTAAAACTATTTTAAGAATATTAGAATTTTCCAAGAACAAAAGCTTTTTTGATCAGGTATTCTCAGTGCTTTTCAAGTCCAGAAAATGAGGTATTGTGCTAAACTATAAGGAGTCTAATAAGAGTTTTAGTCGACAGAAAAATTAGAGTAGTCTTTTTTGGGGGGGAGGGGGGAGAGGGTGGAGATTTCCCTAGTAGGATTTTATGCTTTTTACCAGCTCAGAAGTAATTGTACTTCTAAACTTGTGATCCTGTTATTCTTAGAAAAGCTTCTTTAGATCAAAGGTTTAATGACTTCTTTAAGCTTTTGAATACTTACTCTCTTCTAGACTTCATTCGGTGTTAAACTGTTGTCCTGTTTCTACAGAAGGATTGACCCAAAGGCTAGACCAATAGAAATGCTTAAAATTTAGTTTTTAAAAATTAATTTGTGCATATACCATCATACTATATTTGTCTATTTTAAGTTTTAATATTAAGATAGTAAACCCAGTTGTGGCAGTTAAGCCTTGGAGCTCTATTCCAACTGGCCTATGCCTTTGCTTTACAGAAAGTGGTAAACAAGTCCTGGGTCAGCTCCTGCAAGCCAGCAGCTGACTATTGGTTTGTGCCAGCAGTAAATGCAAGATAGCTTGTATTTCTTTAAGAGCAAGGGGAAAAACTCTAATGGTGAGCCCCCAGTATGTCCACACACAACCAAATAGATTCATAGATCTCACTGTATCTTTACAGCCTTCAAGACTGAAGGACTTGTAGTATCTTGAACTAATTCCTGTTTTCATAATAAAGGTTCTAATTTTGAAATTATCTGAAATAGTATTTCTTGGAGTTGACTGACAAATGTTTTCCAATGTCTTTATAAGTTCAAGTTTCTCTCTTGAACATAACTGTAATAAAACTCTTCTTCTCTAATAATTTTAGCCTCCAGGAGGCAGCAAAAATTTATGGGATTTGGTTGCTGTAATAAAAGGACAGGATGACAGTTTGCTTCCACAAAACTACTGCAAAGGAATTATGCATATGAAACACCTCATTAGATTTAGACTGGTAAGTGGAGCACAAACAATACATGAAAATGGTCGTTAGTCCATGTAGTATTTCATTAATTAAAAATAACATTCAATTTATAAAAGGTCACGACTTCATGTCTAAAGATTTGTGCAATACCAGTTTTTCACTGCAATACTAGTCTGTTAAAATAGTATCTAGCTGAGTCTGTGTGACTTCATGCATACTCAGTGTTAAAATGCTATGTTGTAGTTATTAACTAGGAGAGCATTTTTCAAAACAACTAAAAGAAATTACAAAGCAGTTATCACTACAGTTTCAGCTATGAAGCGAGTTTGTCTTGCCTATTATATATACTGTACTTTTGTGTTCAGTAAAGTGAAATTATTTGTTTGTAGAAACATGAAGTGTGTAGTTATGTTCAGATGTACAGGGAAATTCATGTCTGAAAATGGGGGAGTCAGCAGAAATATGTTCTGTATCTCTCTGGAAGAAGGAATGGCAAGAACCTGGCGTTAATACAGATCTGCAGCTTAGGAGTGACTTGGATGAGAATAGGAAATTCAAGTACTAGGCCATAAATTTATTAGTAGCTGCATTTATGAATATGTAACCAGATACACAGTTTGTGTAGAATATGCAGATTCATCTTTCTGTCAGGAAGTTCTTAGGAGTACTAAAGAATCCCATGTTTTTAATGACTGGATTGTAAATAGAGGAAAGATGATCTGCCGGTATGGATCAGGGAATGCACTTGCCAGCCCCAGGGCTAATACTTGCCAGGTATCACCTGTTGTTTGCTGTCACTTTTGTAAAATCACAGGCTCTTTAAGAGTGTCCTATGTTCCTTATGACTCTCAAGTGATTAAAGTTTATTAGTGTTGTTAACTGAAAATAGCAGCTGTTCTGCTAATCCTATGAAGCTTAGTTTGTGTGTCCATGTGTCCAAAAAAACCAGTTTCTCAACCAGTTAGCCTGAGAAGACATTAAATCTTGACTTGTGCAGTGCCGGCAGTCTGTTTATCCCTGCAACATGATTTTGTGCATTGATAACTCCGATGACTACAGTAATTGCTGGTCATTCTGTGGACCTGGATTAAGTGTTCACATTAATTAAAAGCATTTTTTCCCCTTCTTGCTGACTTAGAATCTTGAGAGCTTTAGGAGAAAGTATGGGGTAGGGTAATGCTGACTGCTTGTTAAGCATTGCTAATACTCTCTTTTCCTTAGGAAAGTAAATAATGGCACTGCAGCACCTACACATTTCAGGATGAAGTAAGGATGTAGAGCAACTCTGTTTTTCTGTTTTTAGTAAACAGAGAGGATGCATTGGAGACTTTAGCATGAAAATAATAAAAAAGAGAGATGCTGAGGAAAAAAAAAGTAGTATTAAAAAAAAACCAACCCAGATCCTTGGGAGCTGCCATTGGTCTCCATGGCAGTTTACTTTGGTGAAGAATGTTCAAAATTTATTCTCCATCTCCATATATGGTATTGCAAAGTCATGAGTAGCCAAAAGCCGTCACTGTGCATTGATGATAGACAACTGAGTATTCTTGTTATGAATCTCCTTTTCCTTTTTTTTTCCTGTACATGTAATTCTTTTTCAGCTTTTTTTCTCAGACTCTGCCAGATGAAGAAATGTAGTCTTATCCTCCCAATTAATATAAAAATTGCAGTAGTTGGGAATATAAATAATTTCTTGGCCATGAGGTTAATGGGGCATGCTTGACAGATCAGACCACAGAGCCTATTGTCTACCAGTTAAGCATACTGTCTTTGTTATTTCTTTATGTGGACGTCATTGTAATGGTAATAGGTACAATTTTCAGCTCTGTATGGTTTATGTTCACAAATATATTTTTTTAAGTTTCAAAATACCAAGATTTTTATGAGGCATATCTGGGTGAGTTACTATTATATGTGAGAATTTTAAAAATTCAGTTATTATGGGCAGATAATCAAGGAAAATGTGTATGTGCAACAAAACACATTTACTTTAACAACTTAAACATAGTTCATTGTAATCTCATTGAAATTTCTTTCAATTAGCCTTTTCTCTAAAGAATTTTTTCTTAAATTATAACATTTATATTCTGCTGTAATATTTGGCAATAGTCAATTCTTAAGAAAACATCTTAATTGTTTGTTTGTTTGTTTTGGGTTTGGGTTTTTTTTTTTTTGGTTTTTTTTTTTTTTTTTNGTTTTTTTTTGTTTTTTTTTTTTTTTTTTTTTTTTTTTTTTTTTTTTTTTTTTTTTTTTTTTTTTTTTTTTGGTGTTGTTGTTCCCCTCAGTCCAAGGCACAAGAACTGACAACAATAAAGATGTCTAAGTTTGGTGGTGGTATTGGTGCACCAAGCAAAGAGGAGAGACTCAAAGAAGCTGCAGAAATACATTTAAGATTAGGACAAATTCAGCGATATTGTGAACTAATGGTAGAACTTGGAGAGGTAAGATATCAGAACACCATTGAAGAATAAAAAAAAAAATGAAGGTTTCTGAAAACCAGCTACCCTAGCAAAGATGGGGAGGCAATGAATGGGTTACAAGTGCCCAAAAGAGAGTAGTCTTGTTCCACTTATTTTTAACATATGCAGTCTAAAGCATAACACATTCCCTATTTAACTCTTAACAATTTTATTTTTAACGGAAGAAAAGTTGCACCAGTTTAAAATATGGCTGTTTCTCAAATGGAAATGATCAAGTTAAATGTATTTCTGCTTTCTTCTAGTGGGACAAAGCTCTCTCAGTTGCACCTGGTGTATCAATGAAATATTGGAGGAAGTTAATGCAAAGGTAAGTTAATTAAAATATTGTAGCTTCAGTCCCTAAAAGGACACCAACAAGTAGGAAGGATGGATACTATTACCAGATATACTTGTCTTTTGTTACAACATTCTGGTGATGTTACTTTTTGTTCAGTAAGCTTTGGGATGGAACTGTGGAGGACTTCAACAATAACTTTGTGTACAAGAATCAAAGGGTTGAACATAAATTGCAACTATATAAACTCTTCAGTGCAGTATTCACAGTTTGTAAGTCTGGAAAGGCAGATGGGTTTCCATGAACTTTATTGAACCTCATCTAACACCTACACCATATAGATAAGTTTGGTGATTGTTCATATATGTAGATGTTTCTTGTTTATTTATTAATTTATTTAATTAGGAGAGCTGATCAGTTAATTCAGGAAGAAAATGATGATGTCATCCCATACTGTATAGCTGTTGGAGATGTGAAGAAACTGGTTTCTTTCTTTACTTCAAGAGGTCAGCTTAAAGAGGCTCTCCTTGTTGCCCAGGTATTACTACATATATACCAATGTGGGAGATGTGTTTAGTTCTTAGCTTGTAATGCAGAATATAGATGCATATTTAAAAGGCTAGCTCTTTCCACTTTAGCAAAACAGCTGAATAATGATGCCCTAGTCTTTACTTCTGTGTGGTATTGACCAGTTTTTTATACAGAAATCATAAGAAGGAGGTACCTCGTGTTTACAGATTTAAAGCCTGATTCTTCTAAACTGCAACCAAATGACCATAATGAAAACTGATGTGTTCAACTTCAATTGAAATGGAACCTGATTTTCAACAGCCAGTATTGCCCTTAATCAAATTCATGTAGAATTTGATTTCTCTTGAATTTCTACTGAGAAGCCATGTGTATGTTTTAGCTAAATAGCTGAATAATGTACAGAATGTAACTTTGACACATGCTTAGATTTAACAAGCTGTAATGTTTGAACTTTAGAGAAAGTTTAAAGCTTCAGAAAGATCTTAATTTTTCATGTAAGAGAGGTATTGCAGAGATATTACAATTCATAGAATAGTCTTTGTCTCAAAGGTTTAATAAGGTAATAATGAGCAACAAAATGCTAAGATTTACCTTCCCTTGTGACTGAGTCTTGAGGTTTCATGGTGTTATCCCAGTTACATCTTATAGCATGGGAAAGAATTTTAAAAAATCACAAAATCAGTTAGGTTGGCAAAGGCCTCTGAGATCACTGAGTCCAACCCTTGACCAACCACCACTTTGTCAGCTGATTTCATTTTAACCCACATTGATCTCTTTGTATTTAGTGTTAGAAATAAATTATTGCCAGATACAAAGAAAAGTTCACCTTAAGCCACTATATGCCAAATCTTTCCAGATTTGTTGGTATATCTGCTGAGAAGTATCTATGGACTTCATCCTTCCCTCAGAGCTGCTTGCTCCTTGGGATGTAAAAATCAAGGTTGTAGCTTTCACCATCCCTTATATATCCAAATGGTGAAAAATCCTGCACAAATGCATAGGAAGGAAGTCTCTTGCTTTGGTAGAATTCTTGTATGGCTGGATAAAACTAGGCTAAGATTTAGCTGTGAATAAGTTCATTGGTTTAAACATTCAAACGTTTTCTTTGTTATAACTGAGCTTTAGCAAGTTTTTTATAGATCTTAGATTATTTTTATTGTTACTAAAAATTTTCATTTCATCGTCCTTTTGAATTCTGCATTAATTAATCTATATTTTATTCACTTCCAGGCAGCTTGTGAAGGAAATATACAGATGTTACCACTCTCCACAACAAGTGGAACTTCAAATTCTGGTGGAGACAATACAGATGATTATAATGAGTAAGTTGTTCTAGTTTATAACTATAAACCTCATCTTACTGCAGAGTGTAAAGTCATTAAAGGAGATAAAGCATAGTGGTTTAATTTGGCATCAGGAATGTAAAGTTCAACAAAATACTGCATCTTCTAGTATTTAGTTAGTGGAGCTACTAACTACCTGATGCTACACTGATTTCCCTATTGTGCCTCCTAGCACAAAATGGATTTTTCATATGTATGTATTATAATTATAAATGTCTTTTTCACTTGCTTGCTATTTAAGATGCATTCCTGTGCACTAAAAATATGTATATTAACTGAGAACTTTTGGTGAGTAAGATTTAGCATTAAAAAGTGTGATCCCCTGTTACTACACATTATCTCATCCTGAATCTTTGCTCTTTGTCATCAGTGAAGGTTCTGACAATGTAAGATAAAAATCAAACTGAGAGAGTAGGTTTAGGTTAGATATTAGGCAAAAATTCTTTACTGTGAGAGTGGTGAGGCGCTGGAACAGGTTGCCCAGAGAAGTTGAGCGTGCTCCAACCCTGGAAGTGTTCAAGGTCAGTTTGGATGGGGCTCTGAGCAACCCAGTCTAGGGGAAAACATCCTTGCCCATGACAGGGGTCTTGGAATAGAATAATCTCTAAGGTCCCTTCCAATTCAAGCCATTTTATGATTCTAGAATTCTCATTGTCCATGCCCATAATAAAACCCCAAATAAGCACCTCTCCTTATCTAGAACAGCACTAAAAATTCTGAATTACACTATCAAGTTATAGGTGTAGTAGCAAAATCAGTTTGGAGGCTATGTAGTTACTTCATTTACATGAGCGTTTTTTGAGCAATTAGAGAAATATTTGTGCAGAGTTTACAGGTACAGATTGGATATCCAAATATTTGATTTTTCTTCCATCACTCTGAAGATACATTTCCTACTGATGTAAACTTTGGGAAACTGACCCACCTCAGATAAGCACCAACATAAGTAGCAGGTGAAGCTCAAACAGATTGCATTTTTCAAGCTAGTAGTGTCATTATCTGTGAGCCAAATATAGCAACTTTTATCACATTTGTTCTGTACCCTAAATTTTACATAAATTAAGACCCAAGGCACTCCAACCTTAAAGTGACCTTGCAGAATTCATTTTTTGTTCTTGCAGTCTGCTGCAGAAGGTCAGTAAAGAACTGGCAGATTGGTATTTCCAGGATGGCCGCGCAGTGCTTGCAGCATGTTGTCATCTGGCTGTTGAAAATACAGAGGTAATTTTTTTTCTTTAATGATGAAAAAGCCAACATTGACATCCTTTTTACATTTCCACATGTTTTAAAATTTATGTATCACATTCTAAAATGGTATTTAGCATTTGATTTTTTTTGTATTTATGCAGAGTTAGATAGTTAGAGTGTTAAAGTTAGTAGCAAAACTCCCTTGATTCTATTAAATTCAAGGTTTCTCTCCTGCACAGAAGGTAGCATGTTGCTGCTGAATTTTATTTACAATATCTTGTTATTATAGACAATATAAGATACTTAAATACCTTTGATATATACATCTAAGTATTACTGTTTATGGTGACTCAAAATACCCATTCAGAACTGGAATTTATTGTGCTAAAGAAGATTCATTCACCTTGAAGAATTTACAGTCCAAATTAAGAAGTAAATAGTGAAAAACCCCATCCCTCCTTACAAAAATAGAACTGACATGTAGGAAACATTTTATTACATCTTTTATTGGCTTGTAGTTTTACAAATTGTTTATTTTCCTCATTTTATCTGGATTTTGTTGTTGCTGACTTAACATGTTTTTCTTCCTCTATCCCCCCAAATAAATATAATTCCATCTCAGTAAGCTATTCAGAGAGAAATTGAAAATCAGTTAATGCTTATATTTCTAAATAAGCATATTTCAAGTTGTTGTGTAGTCTCATAGGGTTTGACATTCTGCTATGCCTATCGGTAACTATGATTGCTCAGGGAGAATTAAGAACAGGACAATCCTTCCTGTTTTCTTGGGTTTTTGGGTCTCCTTTCATTGAAAGAGGGAGGAAATATACACTCTGAGTGCAAGTGTCCTTAAGATTAGAAACATTTTAGGTATTGTATTTATGTGACCTCTTCAGTTGAATAAAGGAAAATTCTGCTAAAGGAAATCTACTTGGTTGTTTAAAAACACATTAACACATGGTGCATAATTATTTACTCTCATTCAAGAGACCCAATATATATATATAATTGAGTTTAATTATTGCGTATTTTGTCCTTCTGTAAAAAGCTTCATAAGCAAATGTCATATGCTCAACATGATGAATGCCCAAATTTGCTCATGTCCCTTAATGATATAATTTTTTCATTGAGCAAGCTTGCGATGGCAAACCTGATTCGTGGAAATGAACTGGAGTTGGCAATCAGTGTGGGTACTGTCTTGGGAGAAAGTGCAGCACAAGCAACACATTATGCCCTAGAATTACTAGCAAGAAAATGTATGGCAGTAATAACATGGTAAGAATTTCTTAATCCAAAGAAGATTTTTTTTAATTTTCTTCCTGACAAAACAATCAAGGTGTGTCATTGTGAAACTTTTGTAGAGATCAATCCACCATGGGAGGAAGAATAAAAATTGCTGCTTGAATAAGAATTGCTACATTAGATCTTTGACGTACAGGGAATGCAAATATTCTGCTTTAATCTCAAGATATATTCCATATGCGTTGTAAATGAGAGAGATGTCGTTGTCAGAGTATGAAACCCACTGAAAAAAACCTCTAGCTACTTGGGCAATAGATAGCTTATGAAGTCCTAGTTTGTACTGAGTAAAAAGAACCACTTCAAAAAAAGTAAGGCTGGAATTGAGTTAAAAAGTCAAATGGAACAGATCAAGTAGGGTGTGCGAAGTGATTTTTAAGTACTTGATTGAAAAACATAAAACTACAAGTCTGAGGAATTATCTTCTATTGATGTTAGGAACACAAGATTCCTGCAAAGATTTAAGAATAAAACAGGATTGCTATTTAATTCTGTAGAAGTAACTTCTGTCTTGCATATAGGGGAAGCCTTCTGTGGTAAATTGTCTTTTCCTCATTGTAGTGGTTTTACTTTGAAGAATACGACTTCTTGTTTTTTGTCTAATAATGAAAAAGCAGAAGACCCTCCTAAGGTGTATTTGGCTGCTGTATAACTGGTTTGTAATTAACATTTCATAGAAAATATGTACTTAAACAGTAAAGGATCAGTTTTTTCTTCTCAGTTAGTGTCGTAGTCAACGTGGACACTGCACTCGAGGTGCTTCATTAATTTCATCAGAAGGCTTTAAGCAGCAGGACCTTGACATTCAAAAAGTCGCCCATGCCTTCTCTCTGTACGTCTAAGAGTAGCTCCACACAGCTCCGGCTCTCCTTCTGTTCTGGCACGCTCCTTCCTGTCCCTAACACGGCCGCCTAACCCTGTCTGCCCTACATACAGCAGCTCACCTGCTCTGGCCCTTGCACGACCTCCTGTCCCTGGGTCTTCACAGCACAGCGAGCAGACTCCAACTGACTCTTCCCAGCTCACTCACTCTTTATCAAGCCCATGGCTGTGAGGACAAGGGTGTTTCTACTTTAGGCTAATCAACACAGGTGTAAGATATCAGAGGGGAGACTGCCTTCAGCAGCACCTCCTTTTGTCTCCCCACAAGTTAGTATTTGCTAATGTATCTAGAGGTAGCCTGAGAGAAACACAGTAGAACTCCTCTCTACAGAACATTTAGATTTCATTAGACAATGAAGCATTGTAGAAAAAGAAAATAAGAAACTGGTGACTTGCTGCTTTCATTTTGCAGTGGTTTAACATGTCTGCATTGCACCAGTCTTAATAGAGCTGTTTTGGCAACTCCGTCTGCAGCTTCTAAAGTGTCTGAAGATCCTTCTTTGATCTCCCTGCCTTCATTGTGAAGGGTGATTTTTCTGTAGCCTCCAATAGGAAGCACTGGATGTGGAGTTAAGAAAAACAGTTTATAGTTTTCCAGTTCCATAACAAAAGCTTGTTCTGATCTCAGGGCTGTAATTAGTGCATATTATGGTATGACATTTATGTTCATGTCCATAAAGCTTCTGTAAACTTACAGCATGTGTACCCTGAAGTGTACATGGGTGTATACATGATAAAATTTTGAAGTGGTGTACTGCATATTGCCCAAGTATACATCTGGATTTGACAATGGGTTTCACACACTATACTGAACATCCTGCAATCCTGGGTTCTGATTTTCAGCCATTACAACTTTTTTTTTTTTTTT
>VWYO01024406.1:123529-144962 GCA_013400275.1 Rhadina sibilatrix
TAATATTCTGTAAGAAAATTACAGAATCTGTCAGAGATTCATGAATCTCTTTGTTTTGTAATAGGGAGATTTTGACACAGCATAGTCCCCTTGGTTAACTGCATTCATAAGATCACGTATAGGGAAGCTGGAGTTCATGGATCTCTGATATTTGAAGAGCTCCCTCTTTTTTTATTGGTTGTTATGATTAGGGATATCCATCAGCTGGAAACATTTCACTGTAGCGAAGCACTTAATTCTAGACACCAAAAGGAATACCAAAAGGACCCTGATAGGCTAATAAAAAAATCAGTTACTGGTGGAATGTTTCTTGGGTTTTCGTTGGTGGTTTTTAGAAATTCTCCAAAATATAAAATCAAGCCAAAAAATAATTTGAAACTAAACATTCATGCACTTTCCCAAATCTAGAGCCTTGAGAAAATGTGTGAGTATTTAAGGACACATTTTTATTTGTATTTAACACCTAAATACTGTCAAAAGGAACTTTCTACTATTCAAAAAGTTTGTCATATTTTACCTGACATACTGAATTATCCATGTGCAAACTCAGCCACTTCATTTTGATATTTATCCTCAACAACATTTTCAGTTTGATTCTCAAAAATCATTCCAGGTAACACAATTTGTAGACTATTACATGAGGGCTTCTTTGAATTACTTTTTTCCAAATAAATACTGGATTTCACTTTTTTGACAAGACAATTTCTACTTACTTAAAAAACATTTAAATTGCTTATGAAGGTTAATACATATGAGTGATCTTGAAAATAGCTTAAGAATTGTGAAATATGCTAGATTCTGAAAGAATGCTTCTGTAACTTGGAAAAGTGGCTATTGCACAGTAATAATATCTAATACAGATCCTCTAAAGACCTTTTGGCATGAGTTTCTTTAGGTTGTCAAAAGGCATAAAATAGAAAGCTATTTTTGTTGTTTTTTGTTGTTGTTAAGCGCTTAGCCCTGACCCTTAGATTTGCTGCTGTAGTTTAATTTTCTATCAGATATTTTATCTGCAAAATAATGCAAAATTTTATTCAATATTGTTTCAATGTCTTCTTTTTAGCTTCCCATCATTTGGATACAGGTATTTTGCTTTTTTGGAGAAAGTTTAAGCTTATTTTTTCCCTTAATAAAGTCACAAGCTTTTCAAATTTCTCTAAGTGTCCTAGTTATCTATCTCTAAGAGAGATAGAAATCAGTTGCAAATATTTGATAATAGCTTACTTGAACATTTTTAAGTTAAGGACCACATTCTGAAAATCCAGAAGAAATCAATAAGTTTTTTTGCCTTACACAGGGACAAGTCAGTCATGAGGTTCACAGGAGAAATGATGTTTGCATGAATAGAAGAGTCACAGAATAGCTAGTTATTAAAACTTAAATAGAACAATTTCCAAATAATTTCCTAATATTACAGGTTCCCTTCAGCTGTTTGGTGTGTTAAGGTTAGGGCAACAAATGTTAAACAAGTTTAGGAAAATGTAAGAAATGTCAGTTTGCTAGAACAGTTTGCCTTTGAGAAGGATGAAAATAGGTATCACGTTCTTTTCCCATATTTCAATGTCACATGAGGACTAAGCTATTCTGGATGACGGAGAGATGTCCTGTGTCATGAAGCCTTAGAAGCCTGGAATTTTGAGGATGGTTTCATGACACAGAACCACATTATCATCTTTTCTTCTCTCAAATTTGAGGGTTCCTACTTTCCTTTCCCAACCCTGCTCACATATTCTTCCATTTCACTTTGAGGTGGTTCTGATGTTTAAGAATTGCACAGCTGTTTAATTCAACCAACTAAAGCAACAGAAAATTTATGAAAGACTTTTCCAATAAGATAATGAAGCGTCATTTATTGAACAAAAATAATCTTAGAGACTGAAGTTGCTTCTGCACTTCTCTGGTAATAGTATTTTTTCAGTAAACTCTTCTTTATAAAAGGAATGTAAAAGAGAAAATAGTTTCCTTTTATTACAAACCATCAAGAGTAACTACATGTCATCTTTTGTTTGTGCAGGGATTTAGCAGTTGATCTTCTTATGATGATTCCTGATAATAAACTGCAGTTAGTAAAACTGTGTGCTTTTTATCCTGGATGCATAGCAGAAATAAATGACCTGCATGAAAAGGTACAACGTAAAAGATTTTACCTGAATCTAATAAGGTTTTGTATTGATTTATTTACTAATTTCAAAAACATAAGGCCATATAAAACCACAGGATGAATTTGTCTCTGCAGTCGTATATGTAACATATCCTTTTCCTCTCTGTTAGTCTTAGCTGACTTTATTTTCAGTATTGTACAATAAATTTAGTTCTTTATTTCTATCCTTTATGGACTCTTTCCCTGACACATGTTACTTTCTGAAGTCGCTTATGATCTTCAGAATTACCTGCCAGTATGATTTATAACCTACTAGATGTGCAGCCTAATCATGTTTTGGCAGATCAGCTTTCTATAGTCTGAATTGTTTTACATCTTATGCCTGTAATGTCCATAAATGTCCCCTTTCCTCTTCAGCAGCAGAAGGGTCTGCTTTGGTTGCCCTCCCTTAAGGTGCAACTCAGACTACACATTTATTAAACAGTAATAAAAACTTCACAAAAACATTAGCAATAAAAACTGGTACTGCTTAACTTAAAGTTACAGAACCTTTTCCAGTATTGGTCTGGTCTATATTACTTTCTTAATGCCCATTATATGCATGTATGTCTTTCAATGACCCCTTCAGAGAGAATTTTTTCTTATTGTTATGTGCAAACATCAGTATTTCTCTGCATCTTAGAGGAGTGGTTGAACATTTCAGTAATTTTCTGGCAAAATGTGTTTTCCAGTGTAATCTTCCTGATGTGGAAGAATGTATGCAACTGGCAGAGACAATTCAGGCAGATGGGGATGTATTTGATACAATAAAGTACTATCTGTTAAGCACAGAACCTGAAAAGGCTCTCCCTGTTGGCATTCAGTATGTGAAAGGTATGTACTTGGATGAAAAACAATAGCAAATCAAAAGTCAAAAAATTTGTATAACTTGCCTCATGAGATATTTTTCTTTTTATTTTTCAACAGAACAACTTTCTGTATCAGATTGGACTTTAGATTCAGTCTTTCCGTATCTTGATCTTCTAAGTTACATACGGACTGAACAGTTAATGTTGCCTAAGTGTAGTGAGTGAGTATGTTTTCCTGACTTAGAAAAGTGGAACTTTCCATAAAGAAATATTTCAGATTGTATATATAGGTACACACTGTTAGTATCATTTTTTTTTGTTTAACAGAAGAAGGGCACAAAAAAAATTCCAGCAAGCATGCTCGTTTCTCATCTGGAATAGAATGTGGACTCTCCCAAATTTTGAAGATTTAGCAAGGAAAAAAAAAAAGATATTTAACTGCTTCTTTGTGGAGCATTTACAATATGTGAATCAATGTTGGTCTTATGTGAATAGCTTCACTTTGATCAGCTCTGGTTTCAGTTTCCTGAAGTGGTAGCACAAATCATGTGGGTTTTTATGTCAAAGTGTTAAAGAACATTGTGCTGCCACTCTTAGAATTAACTCTAAAGTAGCTGGATAGCTCTGATTCACCTTTATGATGGATGGTTGAAACTAGGCCTAGGTGCCTACACAAGTATACGTGTGAAGAATGAAAAGGAGAAAAACGTTGGGGAAACTTGGTGAAAATGAAATCAACATAGTATTTGGGGCAGTTTTATTTACATTTAGAGTTCTATCACACTAAAAAATCTGAGTGATGTTGTTATTGTAACTCTACATGATTGTCCTTAAAAATTGTGTTGTACATGCCATTTAAAATTTAATAATGGAGATCAATATGAAGCAGATGGAGTCTGTTTTAACAAGTCCATGACACAGAAAGTAAGCATAATCAGCACACATATATTCTTCCACAAAAAGTGGATGGATAAATTAGGCTTTAAAATTTTAACATGAATGTGAGTTTTAATGTTTTTCCAAATGCTTGTTGTTTTTCATGATTGATAATTTTTCATTTCTAGATTTCGGAATGAGTTGCTGATTTTGTGTGGTTACATTGGTGCTTTACTTGCTATCAGAAGACAGTACAATAGCATTGTACCTGCACTGTATGAATATACAAGGTAATACTGTGTTTCCATTAACTCTGAGTAATCTCAGTCCTTATTATGACATATTCCACACATTGATCCCACTTCTTCACATCCCATCCTAAAAAAATTAAAATATGTCTTTTCTCTTAGCTATCCTCATGTCTGTAACTTGGTGAGAGGATTGGGAAAAGGGAAAAGGAGCATTTGTTGTTGTTTTTTTTTTTTTCTTTTCTGAACTTAAATAGCAAGATGAAATATAAGCTTTTACAGAAGGGCTATTCTGATATGATATTATTAGACTAGTAACAAGCAGTCTTTGAGACTAGTTTGTGATACTTTTGGCTGTAAAGCTTTCAATTTTCCTGGGATATAAAGAACTACGGAACAATACAATTCAAAGTTTTCTTCTTGGATTGCCCAATATCTTAAGGATTCACAGATTTTTAGTTTCTGGCCTGTCTTAAACTGGACACTTACCTGCTTAAAGTGGACAATTCACATGCTTAAGTGGGACAATTTTAATGTATCCCAACACAAATGAAAGATGGCTGAATTAGGTCAGGTAGTAACTGCCCCCTGTATTGCATTTTGATAAATAAAAAATGCATCCACTGCAAGGGCTTTGAAACTTTCTGCAGGTGAAAAAAGGCTGTCGCAAAGTATGTGTTGAACCACATTTTCTAACTGCATTTTTACCATATGTGATATATATAGGCAAAATGGATCCTTAATTTTAGTAAAGTTGACAATATTAAGAAATAAAAACACATATAGCCTTGAAATATAGAGTGGCCTCAAATAAAAAAAAATAATAAAAAAAAAACCACATCAAATTCAATAACGTGTAAATAGGGATAATTAAGATGAAATTTAAATCAAAAGCTGTACTTTTATATCTAGTATAAGTGTTACCAAAGTTTAATATAGTGTTTATTATGATGGATTAATTTATTTCCATAGTTATTCCATATCCAATCAGAAATAGTTTTACTTTATTACTGTCTATCATGTTTTACGTCTAAGAAAATAGTCATTATTAATTAGTTTGGGCTTTAACTACTTGTATTCCTTTTCAGTCAGCTTTTAAAAAGACGGGAAGTATCCGTACCTTTGAAAATTGAACAGCTTTCTGAGGAATTAGATGCATGGAGAGCTTGCACACAATCAAACAAGTAGGTGGAAAAATGTAAAATTACCATGAGTGAAACTAGTAGAATTTAACTGTTTAGTTGTAAATTTATTCCCATTGTAAAGTCTGAATGTCATTGCTTTGCGGGTCTGAACTTCTGACACAATTAGGAAGCAAAGTTGAAAACCAAATTTCTTCTATGTTCCTAGGCCTACGGATGAGTTGCCATGCACCCCGCCTTCTGAATCGCAGAGAGCGCTGTATTCAGTACTCGTATCACGAATTCAGGAGGAGCCTCTGAAAGGAATGGTTGGGCCAGACTGTGCCACTGGATCAAATCTTCCTAGTCATTCAGATGTTCATACCTCTTGTTTGACAGGGCTAAAGATCCAGGTACGGTTTCAGAGAGCTGGAGTGTTTCTTCTTACTGATAGCATTGACTATTTGTGAGGTTGCCATAAATCAAAGTTTCTTCCCACCATTTGGCTGGTAAAAGGTTTACCCTGTTATCACAGGAGCAGAATTAAAGGTGACAGGCAGTGACATCTGCCATATAAGAAAGGCTTATATGGAGAATTGTCCAATAAGTGTATGTATCTTATTGGTTACATCCTCACTGCAGCTTGAATAAAAGCCAGGAAATTATTTGTCTTTAATATACTAACATTTTTCTGGTTCTGGTTTTTATTACTATGGAAATGCATACTATAAAACTTGGAATTTATGACTAATTAAATCCAGATATTAGAAGACTAAATATTCAAATATATTTATTCATCATTCACTTTGAGATTTATGATTAATACGCTTTAGTCCTTATAACACCTCTTTAGCATATCTTGTTATTTTAATACAGAGAAAATTGAAAGATCCTGAAAACACTACTCCTAACTCCAGACAATGCCTCAGTGTGAATTTACTTTCCTAGGTGATGCTGAGTCCGTTCCCCCTGTCCAGTGTAAGATGTCAGCCCAAAGAGGGTGGTTTAGGGACTAAGAGGGATGGATAGTTTTGTGACAAAAACTGGAGTTTACAAAATGCTAGTGGAATTTTTGAGGTAAACTAAATTCTCAACTGCTCACCATTAATCTAAAAAAACTTGCTCTCAACACTTCCAGATTAGATCAGTGGTCACTCTCTGTGGCTGTACTCTCAACATTTGCTAATAACCATGTAAAGCTGCCACTGTTATAATGCATGCAACAAGAATAGCAAATATCACCAGCTTGTCATCTACAGGATCCTTGTTTCTGGATTAGCATACATTAGGAGTCATGGCTTTACGCATGCAGATCAGCTCAATAATCAAAATCAGCTAATATTTAAGTAGATCAGCCTACTTGTATGGGTTTACAAGTTTTACTTAGCAAGTTTGGAGAGCATAACTCTAAGAAAGCACTGAAACTGAACTGCAGCTTTGAGAGCAGATTTTGTCAAATTAATAAATTAGCAAATGCCTCTTTTTCTATCACATGAATGAGTACTTTGTCCTTTTCATAGTGAATATTTCAAATTATTCTGTAGACTGCGTGTAGACTCTGTTTTCAAACAATTCATGGAGGCATTATATTAGGGGGTTTTGTGGATAGAGAAAAGCAAAAACCAGCAGAAATAATGACAAATGTGATGAAATGTGGACAGTATTCTGAAGAAAAATGCTTGTTACCTCAGTTTCTAATTCAAACTAAATTTAACTCTGGAATAATTGACAAGTATATATAAAATAACAATAAAACACATACACCTAAAAATTTAAATATTATGACAGGTTGGGTTGACAGATTTGGGAAAAGAAGTGCCCTCAATTCATAATATGTCACTGTTATCAGAGTTTTACATGAGTGGGGAAAAATTTAGAAAAAAAAACTAAAACAAGATTTAGACCTATCCACTATGTTCATACAGAAATTATGTTCTTCTCTTATGTTCTTCTCAGATAAAATGTGCTTTCTGTTGTGGCCTTTACACAATATATGTATAATTTCTTTGTCTTTCCCTTCCCAAACATTTTTGCTTTACAGGGTCCTGTGTTCTTCCTTGAAGATGGAAAATCTGCTATTTCACTGAATGATGCTTTGATGTGGGCCAAAGTAAATCCTTTTTCACCATTAGGAACAGGAATACGACTTAACCCATTTTGATGAGGTGTTTCCTCTGTACTTCACAGTGCTTAAAGTAACACTCTGGGGGTTAATGCTGATTTAACCTTGATTGTCAAAGGACAGAAAGGTGATAGTTGATTTCTCCTGAAGGTCAATTACTTGAACTTTGAAAACTGTAAAACAAGAACAAAAGGATTTCTATACAAATGTTTGGAGAATCCAAAGAAAAGAGTTATTTGAAAATCCAAAGACAAAGTCCTAATTTCATATATAGCCATGTAATTTTTTTTAGTAAGAATATTGTCATCAGACAATTATTTTGTCAACTCTGTGTGAATAGATGCTTTGTAAAGTAAGCAACTATCTACACATTACAAAATATTGATAACAAACTGTGAAACCCATAAACACTCTTCCAAATATATAATAATAAAATGACTTTATTGACAGCAACTGCAACCTGGTTTTAGAATGACTAGAATATTTTGGCTGTTTCACACTGTCCTCCTTTTTAATTTGAACTAATTTTTACACACACGGTTCTATAGCAAAAGTAAAATTTAAAGAGTAGTTTTTTTAATCCACTTGTTATGTTATTATGCTTTAATAGCAGTACAAATAGAAGGTTGCTTATGTTCTGTTCAGATTATCTATTTATTATCTATTTATTTATATTATCTAGATTACAAAATTCTATTTTCTAATAGGATTGTATTTGTCAACATTCCCTGTTTCACTTTCACTGGAGGCTAAAAATCTTTATAAACTTTTTTTTTTTTTTTACAAAGGCTTTGTAAGGAACAAACAGTTTATTTATTGAAGTTATTTAACAATGCTATGTACATTTAAAATGCTTGTTTTCTTTTTACATTTTGTATTAGTTACAAACATGCATCTAGTATGACAGATGAGAAGTAAATACTCGTGCATATATATTTTTATTTACTAAAGCTGTGCTCAAATGGAAAAACAGTTATGGCAATAGAAGACTAAAAATATTTAAAGTTTAAAGCTGTGTATAGTATGGAATTTATTTGTAAGGCAAATATACTCATTATTCTTATTAATAATTCTTAGAATCAGAATTGCTCACCTGTAGAAAAGATGCCTTGGTTACAATAGTCTTTATTAGCTTAATTGATGGCACAAAAGCAGAAATCTACTTTATCTGTTCTTACATTTTTTGCTGCTGCTTTAAAATAAATTTTAATTTTTTTTAATTTTTTGATAGTTACATGAAATGTAAGGAGGTTGCAATTAAAAATTGGCAGAAGTATTTCTATAGCAACTGTTAGAAAACAGGAAATAATATCAGGTCTCTATCTAGCAGATCCTATCAAACAGTCCTCAATACAGAGGTAAACCTTGCCCTTATTTAACTATAGAAATAACAATGCCACCATGCTGGAAAGGTGGCATGGAGATTAGAAATAAAAGAAGATCCTGGGTTCTTTTTTTCCCTCCCTCTTTAAAATGGTAAAATTTCACTCTGGCAGTGTTCTAGAGTATTATTACAGGGTTTCTAGTGTAAGAATATATTGGGCAAAGGGAACACAGCTGTTTTGTATCCTGAAACCCCCATTTTTGTACGTACTTGGGTGCTGGAACCAAATCTTTTACTTCCTGCAAGTGTTTCTTTGGAAATGTTTTTTTCCTTTGTTTACTCCATGGAGCTTGCAGAAGAAGAATTCAGTTGCAGAAGTTAAAATTCATAGTTTTTGAAATAATTTTCAGTATCTGATCTTGCTTCTGTCAAATGAAAGACTACCTGTCTTTTAGCACATAAATCGTAGAACCTGGTATGTAAAAGTTGTTGGTACAGAGGTGGAGAGCAAAGGTGAGAAATGAACATGCAGCCCCATGACTGATGATTGGGATCTGAAGCATTGACTCAACTGCCATTCTACTATATTTAAAATCTTTTGTTGTATCATCAGGATTTTTTACTAATATTTCACAGTTAAAATATCTTAAGTATGTAGTATAACTGCATCAATATGTTTCACATATATTGTGCCTTAACATGGAATCTTGGGCAAATGTATTCCCTCTAAATTAGAGTGAGGGTTAAGAATTCTTTCCTTACTAAAATACAAAAATTAAATCAAAGGGCACTTTTTATATTGGGGATCCAATATAAACAGTCATTGTGAATAACATGAGGCTGCATTTTCCTTAAGGTTGTTTGTACAGTGGTGAGTGAGGGGAATATGCAGAAAAGGTTGTAATTGTGTCTGCTGTTACAGCTGTAGTTGCAACTGTCAATTGTTTCATCATTTTCAAAAATAATTTCAGATTGTTTGCTAATACGTAGCTTCATTGTCTAGTACAGCAAATCAAATACAGATATCTCCCCCTTAATATTAAAGAATACTTTGTCTTCAAAAGACTTGTGAGTCTTCTGTAAAATTCATGTTTCCATTTAAATGAAAAAACATGAAGCTACACAGCTAGTGCTTTCCAATTACTATTAAATCTCATTTATGTTCAACATCCTTGCAAAACCAAATCCATTGTTCTATGGAAATAATCTGTCCAACAGTACTGACGTGTTTATAAGCTTCAGAGACAGCTTCACTGGCATCTGCAGTGTGAGATAGGAGATTTGGCATTTTAAATGCATGTTGTGGCCTGGAATGCTGCCCTGTTTGTTCCAGGAGCTCCTGCCAGGCTGGGCTAGTGATGCTGCAGTGGCCATGGCCAGAGCCGAGCGGCCTCGCAGCCCCAGGACAGGCCCAGGAGAAACACAAGGAGAACCTTGTATTCCACAAGCTTCCTCACCCACCAGTGTGGTATCTCCTGTGGGTCTCTGGAATACTTCCAGCAAACCTACATGGTTTCACTGTTGGACTTCTTCCCAGAATTGACATATTACGCTACTTTTTTTTCTTTTACCTTTTTTTTCCTGAAAATGCCTTAGAACACTTTTCAACTGGTATAACAATTCATTTAATATCAGCTTTATTGTAATAGTCTTTAAAAGTGCTCTGACCTGGGTCAATGTTTCCTTCAGATCCTGGTTCCTAATATTTTAATATATAACTTAACATTTATTTCATACTAAGAATTCAACTCATCAGAGCCACATCGGAATAGAGCCCTCACAGCATGAAAACAGTGACAAACCTGTTTCCTTTCATTTCTGACTAAACAAGGGATCATTTTTGGAAGGGATTTTACCAAGCACTAACACCAGGTATTTCATTGCTCTGTTTTTGGTATGTGGCACTAACATGCTCCGATCTGTCAGAGACCTGTTCCACTGCATAGTCCTGCCAGGCCAAACACATCCATTCCCTATTTTGCCTGTCCCTGTCACATATTAACAGAATCAATGCCCTATCCAACTCAGCTCAGCTTGCCAAGATGGACTCAATTTTCACATAATTATCTGTTTGCAAAAGATGGAAGTTTATGTTGAAAAGTGCATCTTGCCTGAGATCAGAGTAATGGTATTACCACAAGCTAGTTTCTTCTGACTAGTCTCCTATTTTGTATAATTACAGAAAAAATAGTTCCAAATACCTGTACACTGCAAAAATGGTCTTGTTTGCTCTTTGGATGGTGGCAGGGATTAGGAGGAATGGTGGGAATAGATATTGCAAATACCACAAAAGCATGAACACACCTATTTGCAATGAGATGGCTTGGACTCTGGTGTGACTCTCAGCAAAACTTTCAATATTGTCAGTGTTCTGAACAGGCGTTTTGCAGAATAGCCATGTTTACTCCAAACTGATATAGGTGTATAGAACATGAGAGCTTTTTTTGCCACTTTGTCTGAATCAAACTTGAAAAGCGAGGCGTACGCCTGAAGGTGAGGTTCTAAATGAGCTCATTCTACATGGAGAATTTCAGCAGTGCTGTGGTTGGCTTGGCAGTTCAAAGTTGGTTTATTTGTCAAAGTAATACACAGTAATGGTGTTGCACCTAAAAATGCAAATTGCTACTTTCTGGATAAAAACAGAAACCACTACACTCACCCCAGTTACAGACTCAGGTAGCTCCTCATCTTTGCATTTGACTTTCCTTTACAAGGACTCCAGGAAAGACCCCTAACTAGATTTTTTGCAGGGAACAAAAGCAAATTAAGGTTATTTAACATGGTGTCAATACAGCTACGTTTTTATTAGGTGTATATAATTTAGCAACTGAGTAAGCATTCGTCTTTGTGAAAGCTTCCTCTAGAGTTAGTTCCTCACTTAGCATCTGTCCAGTAGAAACATAAATACTGAAAGGAGTCACTGAAAAGGAATGGAAGAGGGTGAATCACCGAGGGCAAATGGCAAGATTTCAGGTGTCCCATGCTTTGGCTTGCAGGAACTGAGTATCAGTCACTGACAAAGTAATCTGTTCTCAAAGGAACACCAAATCAGAAGAGGGAAAGGAGGAGTGCTGCATTTTCATCTGTTCAGATCACAATCATCAAAAATTCAAGGACATGAGCAAAGCCTTAGGGTTTTCAAATCTCTCTTGAGGGTGTCATCATTCCATCTCTGGCTAGAGTTGAACAATATCTTTTCACAGAAATGCCTGCTAGAGTATTCTGGGAATTTGCAATAGGATTTTTGGATCTGGGTAAATGTTTACAAAACAGGTAGTAAGAGAAGTAATGTTATTTCATGAGTGGCACCCATCTTGATACAGAAAACTGATACTTTTGAAACCTTGTATTCACCTCCTGAGCTCGAGCTTGAAGATTCAGTATCCCCATCTCCACTACATGACTTCAGACACTTCACAGATAGTACACATTAAAATATGCCTTTCTCTGAGGCAAATAATTATTTAATATGCCCATTAAATTCTTGTGATACAACATTGTTATGAAAAGATAAGGGAAGTGCCCATATAATTCTGTTTTACAAGAGGATATCAAAGTTAGCTCTGCTTTAAGGCTTTTGAGAATTAAGTTACTAATTGTACCAATAAACAGAATTCTATAAAAAACTGAGGTTATGTTCATATCAATTTAATTACAATTCATAGCACAGGCAATGAGGAAGAGTAAAGGAAGTTTCTCACTGTGATTAATGAATTGTCTATAAAAAGAAAAAGGAAAAGAATTGGCATCTAATTGTTTTATTTTTATCAATGCATACATATAGTGCACCCATTACCAAGTATTTTTAGGTACACGAACAACAGAAATTTAAAAATACATAAAATATTGACTCCAAATGGACAAACTTAACAAATAATAATGAAGAAACTTTGTGGTTCAGGTGTGTCAAACAGATTTTAAAACATAAACACAATTAAAGTTAACAGCATGAAAGCTATTAAGGGCTAAGATAAAGTTATACAATTATGTCCCAGAGTATCAGCACACTTATTCAATTCAGCTGGATTAGCACCTTGGCACTAGTTGCTGAATGGCTCCCAATTACTATTACATTACCAACACCAGGTGTCAAAGATACAATTTTTTTAAGCAATATGCAAAAGGCTTTTTTTTCCCGCCCAGCAGTTCTTTAGATAAAATGTACAATAAACAGAGAGAAGAAAATGTACTTGCTATATTTAAGTTTCTAACGATTACTGTATTATCTGTACTGTAAGAAATTCTTAAGTATTGTTGGCAACTGGAGTTGTGGAACAAGATGCAGTCTAGCTCTTCCTATGTAATTTCGGATACATAGTCTGCAGAGCTGACAAAGAGAAGATGGTGTGGCTGCAAACAATAAAGAAAGGAGTTTAATTGTACAACTGTAAAAGCCAGCACTTTGTTTTACAACAGTCTAGCACAATAATGGGATTTCCAAAAAAACCACACAAAAAAGAGTTCCTATTTTGCAAATTTGACCTTTTACTTCATTCCCTTTCCTTCTCTCAAAGATAAAGACTGGGGCTGCTTAAACGTTAATAATAGTTAGGGAAATACTAAAGAAAGCAAGACAAGGTCAGTTTTTTAAAATTAAAAAACAACTGGAAAATATATGATGTCAGTAACTTTAAAAACTGCAGACTTGTTGTTTTGGGTTTTTTTGTCAAAGCACAGGTTACATACCTGCTACAGCACTAGCAGCGGCACTACCAATGCATTGCTGCAACAAGAATAAGCCGGCAAAATACCTCGAGATCCTGGACCATATTTAGTGGTCTTACTAGTTAATCATAATGTCTTTATTACTCTGCCCCCCACTCCTTCAAAATGAACATTGTTATTTTCTCTGGACAATAAACCTGTATCTGTTTCATGGCATATACTTTTTTTCTTTGCTCTAACTTTTAAAACAATAGTAGTCTTGGTAAATTTGTGAAAACATAGAAGTTTTAGAGGGGTTTTGTTAACAACATTAGCCTACAGTGTGGTTTTTTGGAGGAAAACATGAATCAGTGTTACTTGTCTGTAAGTTCACTCTAAAGAGATGCCCATGGTTATTGAAATCATTTCATTCTCTTGTGGCTTATTTTTACATTATATATAGTTCAGTCTGAACAAGACCAGTTCCCTGTGGAATACTCTCTCTCTCCAAAGCAGATAGACCTTTAAGAAGTTTGAGGGACTATAGACTCTTTAGTCTCCTGTTTCTCAGAGTTTTATAATTTTGTAAAGAAAATTTTAAAAATCAAACTTTTTATGCTTTTTGCCCACAATAAAAATATTTTGCTTTATAAGCATGTAAAATATATATTTTAAAATATTATGACAGCTGACCAAAATGAAATATATTTTTAACCTGAAATTTAAGTACTCTGTTTCTTTTTAAAAAGGTCTGTAAAAATCCATAAAAATGTAGCTTTAATGTCCACTTGTGTAAACACCCAATAAAAATATGACGATACTTTTTCAGCTTGTATAAATTCTGATGCTGTTTGGTCAATGGGCTCTGGCCTGAGGCTAAATATTGCTGAGTATGTTTATAGTTAGAAAGGAAATTACCTGAATGCTCATATATTCATTTCATACAGAACAGTGTTACCTTCTATAACAAGGGTTGTTTGGACTGTTAAGTTGGTTTTTCTAGGTGGGTTTGGTTTTTTAATAATACAAGTTATTTGCAGTTTCAAATATAAACATGTAGAACTTACCTTCGTGGAAGAGCAGCAGTCTCTCCACTAAACTGCTTGGAGCAGCTAAATCAACAGGCCTCTCAAAATCTGAATTTTTGGCGTTTATGTCTGCCCCAAATTCCAGCAGTAAGTTTACAATCTCTGTACTAGAATGCTGGGCAGCAGCATGGAGTGGAGTTTGCATATGCTTTCCTTTCTGCACGTTGGCACCTGGTGGGTAGATGCACATAAAGAGACGTAAAAAGAGATTAATTATATTTGCCATTGAGTAAGAAAGATGAGGCTACAAAACAAACAAAAAACCACCACTGGCCTGGAATGTCACAGTGCATTTAGCCACTTTATTAATATTATTGCATAGAACTATAACTAGTGACATTAGTGTTTTGTTTGGGTTTTGTTTTTTTATCCTAGATGTTATTACCTAGGTGTTATTACCTAAGTATTACCTAAGTACAACCAGATAAAAAGATATCAGGTGCTAATCAGGTAACATGAGCATCACTGTTGCCTAATCATAAAAAAGCAGCTTTTGTACACATTTAAGAAAATTTTCACTACATAAAAAATATACTTTCCTTATTTCAGTCTTAAAGTCACTAAACTGAAGTTTTTTATGTATATTTTTGTGAGTACACCAATTCAAGAAGGAATCTTGGACATCTCATAATTTTTCACATGTTGAAGCTGGCAAAGGGTTTGAAACAGAATTAGTTTTAATTTTAATTAAGGTGATATACACAGTCAAGAAAGCTAATAGGGAAAAAACCCCAAACTATTATTTCTCTCAATTCATGGGTTCTAATTATAATGCTTTTATATTAATAAGTAATTGATAACATGTTTTAAATTAAAATGGACTAAATAAATTTGCAATAATGCATTCATATTCAAGAAAATAAAATCCATACAAGAGTTTAACTAAACTAGCTAGTATGGAAGAATTGCCCTTACAGGGAAGCTGCTGCTTCATCTAAAACCCAGCCTTCTTCAGACTTCTTACTGACCTTGTGAGACCAAAAATTGCCTTCTGTACCAACTCTACTCCCTGAATCAACACCTTTTGCATTTTAAATAATGCAAAATCAAATAATCCATTTGAGTAAAATAATAATGTCACAGGTCTGGCAATTAGATCTGAAATTGGAATAATTCACTGTTCTTTAATATTAACTATTTGAGCAGGCTTCTGCAGTACTTCTCTTATTTCTGCAGTACTTCTGCAAGTAATTCTCTTGCTTATTTCATTGTCTATCTGCTTTTCAACTTCTAATACATTCTCATAAATTGATAAAATATGAAAAAAATTAATTTACATAAGTAGTTACTTATATTCTCAATATACATACCCTTTTCTACTTCAGGGCACCAACAAATGTAGACTATGCCCTTCTGTTACTGTTTTTTCTGTATGGTAGTATTTGAATCCCAAAATAATGCTAATTACACATTCGCTGTTCTTAAATATAAAAAATCATGACATAGGATAATTAATCATCCAAGGAGATGGACTCAATGAGAAACACTTTAACTGCTTGTTTAAGTTCTAAATATAGCATGCAATCAACTAGAAAAACTATTCTGATGCAATGATAGCAAGGCTGAATTATTCATCTATACATTTTAATTCCTTGTTCTGCAGGATGCAAAAGCCCTATATATAAATACCTGAAACACAGCAAATTTTTTCAGCTATGTCAGTTGTGTCCCAGGACTTGTGCTGAAACAGAGTGAGCCTTCAACCTCTCTTACCAATTGATTAAATAAATAATCTGAAAATTAGGATCAGATGCCTTTTACCTCACCTCTTCCCTCTGCAACTCAGCCTCTATCCTCATGAAAAGATCAATCAGAACTTGCTGAAGAATGAAAGTGAGTGGGACTGCATCGCTAAAATAGTTGGATTGAAATATCAATGATTACTATATAAAATTTCTCAAACTTTATGTCTTACCCTTGTTTTTCCTACAGAAAATTAATATCTAAGAAGACGCAGTATGTACTGAAAATTTTGGACATTCATTTTTACTGGTCTTACATCCTTTTTCCCTCTTATGCTTACTATGGCACCAAAAAAATAAAAGATATAGTAAGTTATAAGAAAACATGACTCAGCATAAGCTTTGAGGTAGAACCCTGCAAGCAAGGGTTCCACTTCAATTGGCTGAGCACAGCTGACTTCAAAGGCGAGTACAATATGTTTATTTTACAGACCAGTAATATTTTTATTTAAATCATGACATACCTGCATAAAGAAGCTTTCGAATACAATGGATCTGCTGTGAAACACAAGCTACATACAGAGGTGTTCCTAAATGAGGAAGATCTTGGTCAACATCTATACCCCAGGATATCAGTACCTCCAGACATTCACTGTGACCTGTCAGTACAAAGCATGACAGTTTGCTCAACTTCAGTACGCTGTCCATGGACAAAACTACACACATTTCTTAACTCTCTGACTGAGACATTGCTCAGCTGCTCCATGTTTTTTAAGAAGGTAATTTCTTACCTCTGCTGGCTGCTTCATGTGTTGGTGATGGCAGACAGGACTCCCACTGAGCTTTGGCACCGTACTGTAACAGGAGCTCAGCACACGCTGCACTGCCTCTCGAACAGGCATTAAATAAAGGTGTCACTCCATCAATTGTTGTGGCATTTACCTAGAATATATAACATCTATTTACAAAAAGAATTGAAAGAAAGGTAGATTTTTAAACAGGAAATAGTTAGAAATTGCATAAAATAAATTTTAAAAAAAGTTAAAATAACAAATTAACTGACCAGTCCCTGTGAAACTGTCTTCCTCTTACCACGCCTCTCAGTTGGGATTATTTTACTATTATTCTTATTAAACTATGTTGAATAAATACACCTGGAATACTAAAGAGCATATATTGGCATCTAGGCAGTAAATAATTTTCAAAAGTCATTACACTGAGCTTGTTTCATTGATAGAGAAAATTTACACTTTGCATACTAATGGGATAAAGGGATCTTCTCTCCACAACTCTGGCAGGAATTGAGGACTATTTGCCATTGTCTTCTGTAGTTTTAGTCTCCAGGTTCAAGTGATACTTCACAGGATGGAGACAAAGCTAATAGCATACACTCACTATTTTAATACTAACCTCACCACCTCACTCTTCAGCTGAATATTTCCAGTGTGAGAGAGTAAGGATACAAAGTAGGCAACTTTGTGAGGGCTAATAATACTAAAGGAAGGAACACAGGTATGAGGAGAAGGGTCCTTCCAGGACTCTGGCCTATCTTCTTTCATGTACCCCCCAAACCCACCAAAATAATTAAAAATACTAAAACCAGGTGGGAAAATTAAATATTTTTCTCATGGTTTTGTATCTTTAGAATTCTTGTGCTAGCTGAATTAGGGAGATTTTTTTTTTTAAATATCTTTGTATCTTTTTATTGTTCTTCTATAATAACAGAGAGATATTCCACATGGTTCTGAAAATTGAATTTAAGAACAATAAATATTTCCATTGTAAAAATCAGATACCTGGGAAGCTATACACTTGAACTTTGATGTCAGCAGACATTGCACTGAAAGTGATCTGTAAGTCCCATTTTCATTTTGGGATAAAAGATAAGACAGCCTATGTCAGGAGTACAGAAAAGAGACGGCTTTTTTTCTACTCAGACCAAAGAATTTTAAGAGCACACAAGTGCAGTGTGACAGCAGACATTCTGAAGATTAAAAGAACAGGCTCCTGAAAGCCATTCAAAGCAAGAGGAACCCAATAAAGTAGAGGAATGCATTCCATATTTTAGAAGACAAATATCACAATGAGTACTGCTAACAGATTAGCTCCAACTCATTACTGTCTCAGTGGCTGCCCATCACTCTCATTTGCTAGCATTCAGATGGCAGCTGTAATTACATGAGATGAACATAGCCAATAGATAATTACATTAAAATCAAGGAATATATCCTTCTCAGTTAAGCCAAGGTTAGAATTGGACTTCATAAAAAAGAAAACAAAACTAAAGCCTTACATTTGCCCCTGCTTCAAGGAGGATTCTTGCACATCCTACATGGTCTCCCAGGCAGGCTTCATGGAGTGGAGTTACTTGGTCAATTGTTAGTGTGTCTACATTGTACCCCTAAAATAGATGTGAATGGCATTTAAAGATCATACAAAATCTCTTAAGAGTCGTTTCCTCACACTACTGTTCAAATGAATAGTTTACAGTACTCTAAGTAGGCTTAAAACCCAGTTTGCAGTAAGTTAATCCTCAGTGAGAATTTATTTTTAATCAGAAATAGGCATAAAATATGCAGACTGTTTAGATGCACAGTGATAAGGCAAAAGACAACAGATTCAAGTCAGAATACGGCAAATTCTAAGTAGCTGTGTGGAAAAAAATTTAACTTAGGAACAGTGAAACCCTGAAACAGATGAGGGAAAGATGGTGCATCTCCACTCTTGGTGATCTTTAAAACTCCACAAAGACCTGAGTTTAACTCTTCTGTGATTCTATCATCCTGTGACTTAGGGTCTGAAATATCCAAAGGTATGAATTTTAGCAAAGAAAACACTTACCTGATTGATAAAATCACCAAACTCTAAATTTTTGCATCATTTGATTAAGAACTAACAATTTTATCTACCAGCTTTCATCAGATGTATTCTATAGTATGATTTTTCAATATTGAAATAGCTAATAGGACAATATTGTAATATTAAAATTTAGCATTTACAGTTTCTCCCTTTGATATTAGCATTTTTTTAAAAAATAACAACAGCGCAAAAACCACAATCTTTCAGTGATTCTTCTTGTTGACTAGTATCTTCCTGACTAGCTCTAGTTACCAAAGGCTTAAAGCAGTGGAACTATATTGATTTATACCATGCAAGAGGGGAAGACTGACATAAATTTAGACACAATTGTGGTGTCTTTCTTTTTTTTAGGGGGGTTGGGGTGGGGTTAAAACATACAGAGGAAATATTTTAAATACTAGCTTATATCTTACATATGAAAAATTTCTAAATATGTATTGCTCTGAAAAATTCAAGTGAAAAAAGAAAAACAAAGCATACTAAATCTGCATTAATATTCTATGCTGAGATATTAAATAACATTAAAAATGAAAGCAATTGTAAAACCAGAGCCTTCACCTGTGACAATAAAGTCTTCAGAGAAAGAAGACGTCCTTGACTGGCTGCTTCATGCAGAGGTGAGCGATCTGCCCAAGAACCTATATAATAACAACATTTATTGAATAAGCCATATGAATTAGAAAGGGTTTGGAATACACAGAGAAAAGTAGAAAATATGATGTACAGAATGAAATCAAATGTCCTATGAAATTTGTTTTTCCTCTTTAGAGACTCAAATGATCAGTTTCTGAACAATAAAAACGCGCTCTATTAATAACGGTAAACATTATAATAAATCATTGTGTGGTCCACAGAACAAAATATTGAGATATTGATATCAGTAATCTGATTTAATAAATTCATTAATTACCATATTCCACCTCTATTTTAGCATTGCTCATTTTTAATACACAAAATAAGAAGCTGGAATATAGGCATTATTTGAACTTAAACCAGACATAAAGCTGCCTGAAGAAGTCGCAAAGAAGCTGGTATATGTGAAAAGCAAAGTGGAAATCTTTATCTTTGGTGAGACTAATTTGAAGCTACTACACAAGTGAAGGAGAGAAACACAGTGAGTATATTATTACTATAGTAGAAATAAGATATGAAGTCTAAATTCTCATTCCATAAACTATTAGGCCTAAAAAGAATTAGATATGTTTAATGTAATGGTTTGGCCTTTATTTTCATTTATTTGTCACCCCCAAAAGAGACAGGTTAAAAAAAAATAGTAACCCAACAACAACCCTGTGTTCACACACACAACCCTCAATAAGTCCCAACCCAGCTTCCAGAGACATCCTGAAGCTCTTGCTGGAGGACCTGCCCTTTCTTCCAGGAGACTGCACACTGACAGGTCCCTTCTAGCCAGCCAAGGTTGCAGGCAGAGCTGATACCAATTTATGGCAGGAATTTTGAAAATTCAGTTTTGAGAGGCTGTGCAAGGAGGAAACATCTTCAAAATGTATTATGAATTATTTATTCCTCTTAGAACAAAATCGCTAAAACTGTAAAATACTAATACAATCACTTGTGTGAGTTATATCAAGCTGCCCAAGACTCCTGAAGAGATGCAGAGAGATTTAGCCTGGAATGATGAACTGGTAACATTGGCAGAGACTCTGCCGTGTGTGCAGGTTTGACTCTGCCATGGGCAGGGGCTGCCTACAGAGCCAGCCACTGATTAACTGGCAACACAATGAATCTGAAATGCAAAGGCTGTTGCTCAATCACTGGCAGTCATCAGCCTAAGCTCTAAGATAACTACAGCCCAGAAATAGACCTGTTTCTGTTTCCTACTGGACTCCTCCTATCCACTAGCCTGTTTCAGAAAGTACACTTTTCTTTTTTTTTTTACCATTAACAACCCCCTCAAATCACACCAAGAATGATGAAAAGATTAAGGCTGCTCAACTTGAAATCAGGGCCTAATTTAAAAACACATGAAATAGTGCACAACAGAGAAGTGTAGATAAAACCTCCATTTTCCTACTGGTGTTAGTGAATGAGACTAAAACAGACATGACTGCATCTTGGAGAACAAAGTGCACTTTATGACTCAGCACTACTGAATACTACTGAGATCAAGAACATGGCAAAATAAAAGCAGAGATGATTATTTCAATTATCATAAGACTACATGAAGTCTATCACAGAAGTTTAAAAATATGACAGTAAGGTTTTATGAACCTGATTAAAAAAAAAAAAAAAAAAAAAGCAGTGAGATTTCTATTATCTTCCTGTATGTGTGAAGCTCCTTGAACTGTTTTGTCTATGGCAGTACATGGACTATTGATTCAGCAAGATTCAGCTTCCAATACTCTGTTAGAATTATTTGCACTAAGCTCTGGTCATCTTTGTGTGCACGTACATATACATGCACACACATTATTCCCTGTACTTTTTACTTCAGGTTTATTAAATGTAAGGTTTTGAAATTCTTATTTATATTCTTAATTAAAAAAACACAAAACCAAA
>VWYO01024407.1:0-14017 GCA_013400275.1 Rhadina sibilatrix
TATGTTACATATGTCATATATATGACATTCCTGTTCTGTTGTTTTCATGGAATTTTGGGAAGTATTTCAAGAATTCCAAGGAAATTGGTGCACCTCTCTACCTCCCTCATGCAATAGGGAACAAACAGGGATAAAACTACTTACACTGTGCTGGTGAGAGACAGCAAAGATTCCCTGATCATTTGTGAAAAATTGAGAAAACATTCCTTTAACTCTTAACTGAGTTTCTAGTGAGAAAAAATTCTAGAAAGAAAAAGGTTCCTTCAAGGAGTTACATGAGGCAAGATCCTTTATTGGGACCATGGTTGCACCTCTGGAGAGCAGCATTTCAGCTGTGATTTATTAGAGAAGTTGTTTACAGACTTTGCCTGCTAGCATCTGAACTTTTTACTTGCCACTGCAGATTCATTTGACACAAAAACTATAAATGGTATCTATAGCTACATGCAGAAGAGCATCAGCATTATGATGCAGCACTTCTGTTTCTGGGCCTTTCACTGCCCAGGGAGGAAATATCTTTCACCTGAAGATGGTAAGACACAGTGACAACCATACCCATGAGTCTGTGACAGGTTTCTTTTCGAGTGTCTTCCCTGGGACTTGTCGTTCCCTGTTCATTTGCAGCATCTCTGTGCTGCTTTTAGCATGCAGCAGATGCCTGCTCTCTGGAGGATCTAAAGACAATCCATTGAATAACTACTCTACTACAGCCACGAAAAAAGATTTTTCTGATGACTCAGAAAGTGTGTTTGGAAGCCATTGCTAGCAATACATGTCAAGGAAAAGCATGTCTGGGTATCTAGTGTGGAAAAAGTATCCCTCAGGAGAGAACAAACTCAGTTTTAGAAAAGCAAGATTTGGTGCAAGGTGAGCTCTAGAGGCATTTTCTTTTCCTTAAAACCCACTCACTCTAGTCCTTCTGCAGAAGCTTAATTCCCTGAACAAAACCCACACATCTCTCTTTTCTCACTCTCCTCCCCATTACCTGGCACTCAGTTTTTTGAAGTGCAGTAGGTGATGCAGAATACAAGTTGAAATATCTTCTCCGGGCTGATGTGGACAAACAATACAGACCACATCTGGAAAAGAGTTACAAAGAGCCAGATGCATTCAGATCTGCCTAATGGACCCTGCATTAAGCATCAGGTTGACAAAAAGGCCAAAGGATGATCCAGGTTAGCAGGGCACCTGTTGAGGCAGCCAGGAGAGGGGTGACAACAGAGCCGTGAGCCTGAGCCTGTGAGCCAAGCCAGCCTGGGAACAGCAGGGCTTCAGTCTTGTTAGAGCCCCACTGAGGGAGAATGGTCTCATGAGGAAGTTCTGTCTCAGCCTTGCCCTCTGGGACTCATGGTTATTTAGGAGTTAGCCAGTGGTTTCTGACAGGATTGTCCAAGGAGGATTGGAGTAACCACATAAAAATATTTTTGTCTAATTGGCGGCTTAATGATATTTTTTCATGAGTCTGGAGTGATGTGGCTCATTGTGTGGGAGTCCAGACAGATATAATTCATGTTTTGTTCTGCCTGTGAGAGAAACCTTAAAAATTTGAGGAATTAATTCCCCTTTGAGCTGAAGGATAATTGGATAGCAGAGCCTGTCATTAAGATAATCACTGCAGATCTGCTGCCCGTGGCATTTCTGGACAATAGCTTACAGACCCTTCCTGCTTGGCAGCTCCTGAGAGCACCAGTCTTTGGTTCCCAGTCCTTCCCATCCTCTGCACAGGGAGATAAAGAACTTAGGGGCAAACAGTGCTCAGCCTTCACAGTGGGAGATTATTGTGGAGTCCTTCAAAGGCAAAGAAATGCTTTCATTTAGCTCATAGTTTAAAAGGTTAACAGATGGGCTGAAAGATCTGATCTACAGTTTTCAAAAATAACAGGTCTAATAATCTTAGAATGTGAGTTTTGGTTTAATACCCAAGGAAAATGGTCTTTGATTAGTGTAGCTGCTTGGGACTGGCAAATTCACACACGATTGGGGAAGCAAAGAAGTGAAATCAGGCAAAATCACTGATCTGGAGCTAGAAGGTGGGGCTCTTACTGAGACACAGTGGCTGCTAAGAGAACTTTGAAAATACATTTGGTGCCAAAAAGGCACCACTGCCCTCTCCATTTGCATCCATAGGCAATATGCTGATCCCTTGCCCTGTTTCCTGCTTACCCTCATTGAGGGATGGGAAGGATGCAGAATGCTGGCCTTTAAACCAGTCCAGGTTTCAGACTCACTCTTTACCTCTTTCTCCTCAACATTTCATCTGCCTTAGAGTGATAAACTTATTCCTAAATAAAACTTACCAGTAAAGAAATGATTGATTACCTGGAATCAATCAAAATTACATTCAACCTGAAATTGCCTTTGATGTTTTCAAGTAATGTGTATGTGTGACAGGTTAAATACAGCAGAAATATCAGAAAAACACAGTGCGAAACAAAATGTATTTGCCAGTAAATAAATGCATTTACTGATATTTGCAATAATAAATAATAAACCAGCAGATCAATAAACATTTTTAGATTAAGGTGCAACCTTTTTCATATGTTAAAACATTCTATTTATCATCTAACATTTTCTACCTGTTTTTTAAACATAGTAAAAGCCAGAATTCTATCAACTAGCATGTGGCCTGACAGTCTCAATGCCTGGATTTTAAGCAAAAGCACACTAAACTGTAGCCCTGTTCTTCTAAAGTTCTTCTAAAGCCTTTTGATGCTTACAGTTTCTCATGCACTTTTCATGTAAATAATGATTGTTTTGCATTCCTTTCTGGAGGAGAAGAGAATTGATGGACTGTTGGTTTGACCTGTGTGGTTGGAGAGGAAAATTTTCATCCTCCAATCCATGATCACTGTTGGAATTCCATAAATGCCAAGGTCTGTAAATAAACTTGCTCTTTTTTGCCTTGGACATCTCAGCATGAGAGTGTCATTCATTCGTGCTGTACTGCGACACCAAACAGATTTGCCAGACTGGTTGGAGTGGAAGTGACTTGCATGATGCTTTCTGTGACATTGCATGACTAAGTGTAAAAACTTACACCTGTCAGGAGAGGCGTTCATATTTCCCGTGCTACGAGATCAAGCAGTCTGGAACAGCAGTTCCTCTTCAAGGATGCTGCTTCAAGGCCTGCAACTCTTCACTTCTTTGCCACGTTTTCTAGTACACAGAGCTTTTCAACCATTCAACCACTGGAGCTGAAAATTTGAAGGAAGCTTCTGCCTGTCATTGAAGCTTACCTGAAATCAACAGAAATACCTCAGATGAGCTTGGCTTTGAAATTCTCTCAACTTGTGGTTTGAAGTAGGTGTGCCTTGTTCAGCTAAGTGCTTCACTTTGTGCTCCCAGTATCAACTCACTTTTGGCCACACTCTGCAGTTTTCAAAGCCTGCAATATGCATCTACTCAGCTGATGCAACCTAGAGCTGGTTTCTAAACTCCTCAGACATTTATATAAACACAGTATATGCAGCAGAGAGCTTATCAATATCTGTAGGAGAAGTGGTGTAATGTAAGAAAACTGGTTCTGGTTTTGTGGGTTTGGGGAGACTTAAATGGAGATTTCCCAGGCACTGGAGAAAGGAAGGAAGAAGTGGGATATAATAACAAGAAGAGACAAGCTGATAACTGGATTTTGGTTAAGAAACAAGTTGACAAGAGGATATTAAAGGTGGATAAAGGCATCAGGAAACAGTGTTGCTTGATGGAGGAACTGGTCAGACAGCAGATCTGTGATGGTTAGAATGATGGGACTGAAAGCCAGAAATAGCTGGGGAAGGAAAGGTGAAGTCCTTTGGAGACTCAAGGAGAATCCAAAGACAGAGAGCAAACTAATGGCAACTGACATGGACGAAGCTTGAGGATAAGGCAAGTACTTGGGGATGAGTTAAAAACGAAAGGATTTTATTCTCACCTCTGACTGCTGCTTCTTCATCTTTTGAGATAGCTCTAGGATAAGTTTATGACTGCTAGGTCTCCACAGATCTCACCTGCCCAGTGCCCAGCTTTGCCTTGCCTATGTGTGACAATGTTCTCCAGCAAACACATGAGAGGAAATTGATGCAGGGTTGTTCCTACGCCCCACCCTTTCCTTCAATTGTAAGATTACCCAGAGAGAACCTGGCTAATATGAGATTTCTACAGAGGCAGGAGTAGCCTACTTAATGCAGTTATCCTTTCAGCCTCAGAGGAGGAGAAACTGCTGGAAAGGTGACTTACTAACAGCTCCCTCAGCAGCACAACACAGAAGTTACATTCAGTCTTCTGACAATCTCTCTAACCTTGCAACAGACCAAGTTATTTCCCAGTTGTTTCCCATTTATTTCATCCATGTGCTGCTAAACATTTCAGGACAAGAGCCAAGTTACAGAAGAGACATAGTCTGGCAGCTTGGAGGTTTGTTTTTCGATTCACCCACAACATGTTTTTCCTTTCTGTATTACTCAGGTATGTCCAAGAACTACTTCTTTCTCTCAGATGCCTTTTCCCCCCACAACGCATGAAGCATTCCTGTTGTCCCTGCACCATGGCTTTAGAAGACAGATTTCCTCTCTTCTAAAGTAAAATGCTAAATCCACTAGAGGGGGCATCAATCCTACCCGATCTTGGCGATACTGAAAGTGCCTGGAGATTCCTTTGGCTTTTCAGACTCCTCCTTTCCTCCCTCTTGACTACCCACCCTACTCCACAGCTGGGTGAGATCCTAATGGGGCCCTTTCACTGTTGTCTTACCCCAAGTAAAAGTTTCTGTGTGAACAAGTATTTACAAAATCCAATACATGTATGGCATTTGTCATAATTGTTTTTAAGCTCTGTGGGAAAGGCCACTTTTCATCCAGATACTTCCCTACCCCTTTAACAAGACTAATATTGTAGAGGAGAGATAAGACCTTCCTGCAAGGCTTTTGTTATCATGTATTGACTCTATTGGTTTTTTTAATATCCAATTATAAAAAACAACAACCCCAATTAAATTATATATGAGATGACAAGGTAGAGAAGTGAGGTGCAGAATAAAGAAATGGATTAGCATGTATCACAGTAATGCATTTATTTTAAAGACTGAAGACATTCATACATAAGTGTCCTCTTAAACTTTGAGGGGATGGCGCCTGGCCACAAGACTGCCACAACAGCTTTGAGCTCTCATTTTGTCACAGGCTGCAGCAACTTTCTATCTCCTATTGTTGTGAAGAATATTAGAGGAAAAGCTTTGTATGTGGCTTCCCACATCTGTGCTCCAGGCCACTGCATCTTGGTGAGATGGAATTGTGGTGCATGGCTATTCAAAGCTTGCAACATTTTTCAGTTTAGAAAGTACTATGTCAATGTAAAATAATATTACTGTTTCCCACCTCAATATTAAGTGTTCACAAAATGAAAGAGGTTGAAAGAAATACAGCTGAACAGAATTCACCTCTCTCCACGTCCATCATGTTAAGTTAGAGACTCAAGAATGCAATAAAAGAGAATTGAAAACAGAACTTACCCGTGGTCTGAGGTTTACCACATCCCAAAAGGCCAGAGAAGGATTGATCTACACAGTGCAGTTCTAATGATTATTTGTCAAATCTGATTTTAATAATGCACATATCAGGACTAATGTTTTCCAGACAGTTTATTCCCCACTTTGGTAGATCATATTTTCCTGTTGTTGAGACTCATTTTTCCTCTTCTCAATTCCGCTTCTCCATTGTACCTCAGGTGAAATTTCACCATAATTCAACAAAAATTTTGTTCCAGCTCTTTTGCCTGAAAACCTTGTACCTTTAGTACATTTTTCCCTATAAACCTAACTTTGGAAAAAAAATGAATTCTGTTCAGCACTTATCCTAACCGAGGTCCTTCCACCAAGAATAACAGATGTCCAAAGTTTCTAGGAAAAGCACTTTAGTATACATCTCAAGTGGAACGTATTTGGAGCTCTCCAATGCTGGACTTCCTTGAATAAGTGTAAGCTGCCTTAACTGAGTGCTTCCCAAAGCACGGCAGCAAGGACTGGCCTCAGGGCTGTATGGCAGAGCAGAGGGAGACCTGAATGGCTTCAGGTGATGGCTCCAGGTGTCTGAGCAAGTGCAACTCCATTATGGTTTTTGGTGAAAAGAAAGACCAGAATGACTCCAGATTAACCAAAGTTGAACTCCAACTCACATAGCAGAAGAAATAAGAAGAAGAATAGTTTGGCTTTAATGTGTAAAGGTGCTGCCAGAACACTATATATTGGACTAGAAAATTTTGTTTTTTCTTTCCTGTACTGCTCATAGTAGACTCTGACCACAACAGTGTGAACAGAAGCCAGCAGGAGCAGTAACTATTCCCCTACTACTTGTCACCAGGTCTCATTTTGTTCCCTGTAGTGTTATCCCCCCGCAACACAGTCAGACACACTGGATGGTACTTTCCTCCTCTCTTCCTTACTAAAACACAGTAGGAAAATATCTGGTGTTAGAATATGAGATGTTTGTTTAGCCTTTTAGCTCATATTGCATATTCAATTTCAATAGACATCTGCACTGAGACACAGCTGAAGAACTTAAGAGACTGGCTTTTAAAACACATTGCTTTATATTGAATTTTCTGAAGAAATAAGAAAGTACTACGTGCAAGATATTATATAGAACATAATGTTTTGAAACAAAATATATTCAAAATTAGTTTCTAAAGAGCAGACAAAAAACCTCAGAATGTACTAGACTGGAGCACAAAATGTGATTAAACTCAAAATGTCATTTGGTAAATTGAATGTACAAAATTAAATGAGATGTCATTGTCAAATAGGGAGCAGTCATACTGTACGGAAAGAGGGGATACAAAATTAGAGATGATAAATACTGATTTGAGTACATGGCACTGAAACACTGCCATCCTTCAGCGGGTGAAGAGAGTGGTATGAGCTAAGGCAAATGACAGAAGGGAAGAAAATGCCCTCTGATGGATACAAAGGCACAAGTTCAACATGAAGACCTATCAGGTATGCCATATCTATAAACTATTAAGATACTAATGGAAAAAAAATCAGGCCTGAAAGCTGTGTACCTACCTCTGACTTCCAAAAGAGTTTTGTCTTTAAGCCTTTTGTGAGGAAAAGTCTCAGAGAATGCATGCAAATGAAGCCTAAATGTGGTGAACTGAGACTATGATTTGCTACAAAAATTTGACCCAACCACAATGCACCGAAGAGTAATGAGCAATATTGTGGCAAGATATTACTTCATTTACTTGATTCTGATCAAAAGGCTTTTTGACAATATTTTTCTGACATTACAAAGCATATATGAGAGTTTACCTGAAAAAAAGGAACTGTATTAGCAGATACACAAAATAGAGAAACAAAAGAAAAAATCCCTCTTGTGATTGCTTTGAGAAATTACAATCTTGCAGTCATGAAAGCAGCGTTTTTATTTCTAAATAAAAAGGGAGATGAAGAAAGTTTAGCACACTGCTAGCACAGCAGCCAGTGCAGCCTGTGTCATACTTGTGTGCATTCTTTCTGCACCCACAGAGGATATTTTCCTGTTCACAAATTTTACCAAATCTCCCCTCCTCTGAGCTGCATTACAGGCAGTATTGCAGCTACACACACCATTGCAGACAGGCCTGAGATCCCTTTCCCTGCAGCCTGAGAAGGTCAGCTTCCCATTTAATACGCCTGGGCTGCAGCCAGGAAATCCCCAAATCTCTTGGTTTGAAGATTTGCAGATCATCAGTGGGGAGCAAAAAAGATACAGGATTTGAAGATAAAACTTGTCAAAACTGACTCTTGAGGAAGTTATTACAAGTATTGAAAACATTCATTGAAGCTTGTTCCAGTTTTTTGCTTTCATTGCTTTGGAGCTGATAGAATAAGGGGGCACATGATGTGACCGTGGGGCAGGTTCTCCTTGCAGTAAAAACATGTTTTATCCAGAGGGTCCCAGGTGCTATGACTATCAGTGGAGAGTCTGCCCTGCTGCTTTTCTAATTCTCAGGCAGAAATGTTTCGAATCCCCTGCTGTCAGGATGGAAATCTGAGACTTGCTAAATTTTGCTCGTACTTAGATACGCATCTCCTCAGTGATGTCTCCTTTTCACAACCACCATGGCCCCAGCTTTCAGTAACAAGGCAGATCAATCTGCAAACAGGAGGAAAAGGTGCAGACCCCTGCTCCCCTCACTGGTGGAGCTGTGGCCACCGCGGGAGGCCGGCACAATGAGCCCATTAAAATGCAGGAGCCCAAGCCCATCTGCAGTGCATGGGAGAGGTGTAATCAGCTTTGCCTTCTCCTTGTAATGCTTAATAAAAATGGATAATAAAGCATTTGGAGTACTGTTTGAAGCAAAATGCTTTTTAAAATGAACCTGATGGTAAAAGGCTCAGTGGGCTTCCTTGAATTAAGTGGCAGCCTCTAGCAATCAAAAAGAATTTCCCAAGAGCTTGCTTAATAAAGGAATAAATGGGAACATTTACTTCACACAGCTCATTCTCCTCATCTTCTGTGGTTAACTGTGTTTGTGCTTGGGACCCAGAATGATGCCTTTCAGCCCTCCAAAGGAGTAATAATGTCCAGCATCCCTTTGTCCAGGCAGGCCACTCACAAACACTCAAGCTGTATGGGTTGCAAGTGCAGAAACCACCTCTGTTTATCAGATGCCCAGGAGAAGCCTAGAAACCTTCTAGTTAAATGAGACAGATGAAGATCAAGCCTTGTTTCTGCCAGTTCTAAGTGCCAGGAATTTCACCTATGGAGGGTATTGGGCAATAATTGCAAATGCAGGGCAATCTGCAGCTGGATGTTCAATGTGAGTGATGTGCATCTAAAGGGTATATGACTATGAGAAACAGGGTATTAAAAAGCATTTAAAAGGCACAAGCACTGTTTTTATTTTCCAGATCCTTTTATCTGTCTCTCAGGCCACAACATTCGGAGGGCCACTGCACAATGCAAACAAGTTTTTTTCTTATTATTTTATTATACTCAACCATTCTTTGTTTGAAGTTGCATCCTTTAGGTGCTGCTCTTTTCCCAGTCCCACCTGATGAGGAGTTGATAGTGGGTCCTGCCTGTAAACTGGGAGGTGGAACTGATCATCAACCCAGACCCACTAGCAAAGAGCTACCCTTCAGTCAAGTATTATGCTTTGTCAGACATTGAATCCTTTCCAGCAGACACAGACTTTGGCAGTAATCACACTAGATACGGTAATTTTGTCTTTCAATGAGGGGAAAACGCTCTTAGTTAAAAAAAAAAAAATAAAAAAGAAGAAGCTTGATCTATATTCCATTAAAATAAATGGAACTGCTTCCCTTAACTTAAAAATGGAAGATGACTGGGCTTTTAATTCATTACCACATTTCATATGTAAAATAAGTCTGGCAAAACTTCTGTTTACCTGCAGTACTGCAACTTGTCAGGAGATGTTATGTACTGCAGGGAAAAGTGTCACAGTGCAAGAGAGTATGTTGAACATCCCACAGGAAGAAGAGGAACCTTCTGCATGATGATTCAGACAAACTCTTGCAGACCTCTGACACTACTACAGTCACGGTAAACTGTCACTGTGGCTTGCTTTTTTTTCCCCTCCCTAAATGCAATATTTACACACTTACAAGTCCTTGCTTTAAAATAATTCACTTTCTCTTTCCTTATTATCTTACATCTCTGCCAACCATCAGTAACAAATGTATGAAATCCATCTTTTCCTTGAGGATTACCAGAACATGTTTGGAAGAGACAGTCAGGAAAAAAAGGAAGCTGCACCTGTTTATACATTCCAGTCTTGTGACAAAGTAAAATATTTAGCAGTTTGCTAATGAAGGCGGAAAATGGGATGTGTTCTGCAGAACAAAACAGTCCTTTGAGAACCTGCTTAATGAGATAAAGGTTAGTTGA
Organism: Rhadina sibilatrix; assembly: GCA_013400275.1. NCBI lineage: Eukaryota > Metazoa > Chordata > Aves > Passeriformes > Phylloscopidae > Rhadina > Rhadina sibilatrix. Next base: position 9,867 of record VWYO01024407.1, read on the forward strand.
TGGCACAGTCTCTGGTTTAAAGTCCCAAACTACCTGTGTGGAGGAAAAGATATGAATAAGAAAGAAATTAAATTCCTTTTTTTTTTTTTAGGTTTTTTTTTAGTTTTTTTTTTAGTCAGGGCAGGGAAGAAGATAAGCATCAGGTCAAAAAACAGCAGAAACATGAGATTCCCACCTACATAAAAAAGAAGCTGCTCTCATTTAGTACAATGTAGAAAAAAAATCATACACAATTTACAATGGTAAGCTTCGAATCTGTTTGCTGCAGTTGTTCAGTAATCTAATACATTATATTTAATAGCCTTACAGTATGAACCCATATAACCACATAATATCCAGTATTATTCAGTTTGATCAAATTTAAATAGAAGGGCTAAATACAGACAACATTTTCTCCAGTGGAATTAATTGAATAAATATAAGTATGACAAATATGGATACAACTCAGTTCCCTGAACTGCCTTCTAGAGGGAATCAAGGCCAGAAACAGCCTATGTATATGTGCAACTGAGTTGAATACTTATAAACAGAGCAGAATTTAGAAGCATTACATTTACTTAGACTAAAAGGGTACAGGAGCCTAGACTATACGTTCTTCAAAGGCATATTTTCTTCTTCTTAGTCAGTGATAGATTTTGAAGCCAGGAAGTGTTCAAGATTGAAAAAGCTAGTAAATCTAGTGTTTCCATAAAGTTCATAAAAGACAATCTTGCATATATTGCTCTTAAAGTGCAGTTTTGTATAAACAACCCCCCTGCAGAAAAATGTTACCATCCAGTTCTCGAGTTCATAGATCCTATAGGCCAACGAGACCCTTTGACACCATCTCATAGTGTCTGTCTGTTCAGGTTTGCAGCAAATATTTACCTCACAAGAAAGGAATGTTTAATGGCCCTTGAAAGCTGAGTGAAATCATTGTGACATGATGCATGTAGAAGGTATTTTATAACTTTAAACTCCTCATACCTGGTACTTTCATGGTTGGGAGATGGCAACTGGTCAGTTCTGGACTTCCCAGTTGTGTTGTACCCTTGGAGGCTGAATGGAACTAACAGTCCTCCGTGTATTTAGTATTGGATAACCTAATACCTTTTGCAGTAAACCCTTAATCACAAAGTGAATGCTGATTTTCAGTGTATGATGCAGTTCATAAACTGCATAAACTAATAACTAATAAACTAATTACTTAGTAAGTACTGCTATGACCCTGACAGGTCTTTGTTTCCTTCTGTCCTGGTTAACTTCATGTGTTCCCAGAGCACTTAACTTCTCTGTTAAGAGAGAGCAGGCATCTTAGCTTAATATGTTTCACACTCCTGAACAAAGCTCACAGAACAGGAAAGCTGAAATCTGCAAACACTTTCTCAGCTTTTTGTCTGATTAAGCTTTTTGTGAGAGAGAGTGGATGCAGCGCACAGAGCAAGAGATTCTGTTTTAAGGATGGTTTTTAATACACTCTGCTTGTTTTGTTTATTAGAAATTATTCATATGAATTATCCACATTCAGAGCCAGTGACTGCTACTTAATTATGATGCTATCAGTGCTAAACGAAGAATGACTTGATGGAAAACAAAATCCTTCATACAATTTATCAGCCTGAATAACAACCCCAAATAATTAGAACCATAGTCTGCTGCAGCATGCAGATGGTGCTGAAAAGCCAGCTATCTAAAATCAGTCCAATCAATATGGGTTTATCTTGGCAAGGGTGTTATTCAGAGCCATGGAAAAAGGCTGCCATGCTTCCATTCTTTATGAGCTTCTCTTTCCTTAAACGATTGTTGAGAGGTCTTTTTACTTTAACCTTATAATTTTCCCTGTACACAGCATAAATGATGTTCAGAGAAGTATGCTCACATTCTATTATATCATATGACAAATGAACAAAGACAAAGAAAAAAGAAGACAAACCCCACAGACTAATTGGTAGGACTCAAAATTCCCATTGATTTTGACACAATGAAGAGGCTAAGTTCATAATTAAAAAAAAAAACCACAAACCAAAAAAACCAAAAACATAGGAAAATCAATGTTAAGGTTTCCTTGGCAACCTTACTTTGACTCTTTCCATGACTTAAAAGATGATCTTACATTCTTTTGTTCAGGCAATTCTTATCTGATATTTGACTTTTTCCTCTCACTTCAGTGTACAGTTACCATCCCCTACTTGCTGTTTAGTCACATTATTGAGTCAAATAAAGCTGTCTTTTTACAAAATCAGACTGAGGAAAAGGTCAATGTTTTAATTTTCACAGAGAAATAAAAGCAAGCTTTATAATATTTTGACTGCATCATCATTATTATTAATTGCTATTATTTATTATCACTATTATTATTAATGATAATAATAACATTTTTTTACTCTCTTCTGTGAAGAGTCAGAAAGGTCTGCAAGACTGCAAGACAACCTGCAGAAACCTAAACCAAGATTAAAACTACTGTTTCATCCAGTTTTGCACAAAAGCCCTTCTCACAGCTTGAGAGTTGAATGGTGATACCATTTCATTTTCCAGAGTGCTCTTAAGAGCGTTGATGGTCAATAACATCTCATCTAATCAGCACGAAGAGATAGGCAAGGTCTGTCAGTCTTCATGTTTGCAGTGGAGAATTGTGGACGTCTCTGGGGACAGAAGCAGCCCCTTGGTGGTGGTGGGGAGGGAGACATGAGCAAAGTGGTGAAAGGGGACTCCTCATCTCCTTGTGGCAGCTCCTGAATCTCTGCACAGCCATAAATGCTGAGTTCAGACCTTTTCTTTCTGTACCTCCTCCTGACCAAGGGCACTGCAGCAAGGGCACTTGGTCAAGTCTGGCTGCAGGAGACAAACAGCAAATTTGATTGCTCAGTGTAAAGGAGAAATTATGTTTCCCATGAGTGAGATCCAGACCTGCTGTAATACAGCTGGCATCAGCCAAGCTTCCTTCTAGGACTACAGCTAAATCAAACAAGAAAGGCTGAATTTAAAAAAAAAAAAAAAAAAGGCAAAGAATGAAGTTTTTTTGTCCTTTATTGCAAACTTGGGGAAAATGCTCTGAGGTTTGCACAAATGCTCTGTTGTGTGTATGACATAGACAGTGCTGTTCTTGATTCATTTTTTCTCATCTTTTTTCGTTAATAAAGAATTAGCTCAAATATGCATATATATTGACATAATTTGGGGTTGTCATGGCAATGATGCTATACCAGAAATAAAAGCAGTGTGAAAGTATAGCGTAGTTATAATCAGGGCTCAAATTCAAAAGGAAATATTTCTGAGACAGCTTTAAGTCAATACAATGCCAGTGCCTTATTTGTATGCATTTGCAGAGATCTTATTTTTATAACAGATCCTTAAGCAGAAAGGGTATTACTGAGGGCTCACTGAAGACAATCAGATTCTTGCTGTTGATTTTAGCAATTGTTTTTCAGGCGTGTGCACACTCATTTTGCTTTGAGCCTGTGCCTGGCAAAACACAATAAGCAAATTTATTCCTTTCAGCGTTTTCATTTTCAATGCTCTCTTAGTTTCAGGATTTGGCCAATGAATATCAGGGTAGATGCAGGTGAAGAGAGGCATTCTTACAGCCAGTCTGTAAATTCCCATCTCACTTTCACCTGCACACCAGGGCACGTAAAAGAGGATGTATGGAGAAGAGGAGGAGAGGGATGAAGATTAAATGATTTACAGTCTCGTCCCTGCTGCCCTTGAAAGAACAATAAGAACACAGATGAAGGGATGTGTGGAAATTGTGGCAGACCATGCACAAAGCATCACTGGGCAGGGGAGGAGGTTGTATTGCTCATATGCCCTAAAGCAGAAGCAGGTGTCCTGTCATGGAATTTCTCTTAATTAGTGTCATGATTTGGAAGATAAGAGCCACAGCATCAAGGTGCTTGAATTTTCTGAGCAGTAAAAAAAGGCTGACTTTGATAATACAAGTTCAGGATAGAGGATTGTCTCTCTTGTTACAGTAAGCCAGTCCCTGAAAAATATTGCTGTTGAGATGTCTGTCTGAACATCAGTAATGCTTCTGTCACACCCTTTTATGGCAGGCTTACCTCAAAGTGTGGCAAGTGTCCCATGGGTGACTCACAGAGAGACAAATATGTCGATGGGGACAGTGCAGGATGCAGAGCTCACAGAGGAGAGGAGAGGAGAGGAGAGGAGAGGAG
>VWYO01024407.1:22031-146916 GCA_013400275.1 Rhadina sibilatrix
TTTTTTTTTTTTTTTTTTTTACCTCATTTTGTGAGGTGAATAGCAAGAGAGAAGAACAGTGACTATTATAGGCTATAAACACAATATTCCAGCAGTGGGTGAGAACGTGCCTGACCTGAGCCTTACCCCTGCTGCACCCCTCACTGGTGTCTGTGTCACAGTCTTCTCCTGGAGTCCTCTCAGCGTTTTGCCCCAGTCACTGCCCAGAGGTGCTATGTGGTGATTTCTGTCCTCAGAAAAGGCACAGCCAGTCCAGGCAGAAGGGTTGTTATCTCTTTACTCAGATTTCCTCCAATGTTTCAGAGCATGTTAACTTATATTGACCATTTCTCTGACCAAAATGTCAAATTTAAATGTCTCATTTAATATCCCTGAGTCTGTCATGGAGATGTGACATTTATTTGCTGCCACGCTTTCCTGTGGTGGTTAATCCCTACCAAGGGTGGTTTTGCTTCTCCTTCCCTGTCTGGGTCTCTGCTGCACACAGTCCCCTGGAAATGATTCCTGGGAGAGACCATACTTCTAATTTAATCTTCTGGAGTAAACTGCCCTCCATTATTTTCAGATATCTTCATTTGCTGTTGTCACTGTGCTGTGAAGTTTTTCTGGAATAATTGTTTGTTTAGTCACACAAGATCTCTGGGAGTTGACTAACCTGCTTAGCTACTCCATTATGCCAGTTTTATATGAGCCACTTTTGTTCAGTTTTTCTCAGCAGACGAGGAGCAACAAAAACCTGTAGGAGCCCCCAATGATATGGGAATTACTTGGCACAGCAGCAGATGCAGAGCACACCCTGGTGCCCAGGGCAGCCAGACCTGCTGGCCAGACTTCAACACAACCTTCTTGAAGAACTGAGGGCAGAGCCACACCTTGGTGGCTGATGAATCCTCATGGCCAGGGGCACAGAGGTAAGGATGAGAAACAGGCACTTCCATATGATCCTATTGCTGCACAGGGAAGACTTCACTGTCGTCATGAGCAGCAGATTGCTGGGGAAAACCCACTTTTTTACTGCCTGAAGGAGAGCTGTGTTTTCTGAGACAGCTGGACAAAGCCCAGGACCATACAGGCAAGTAAGCAGCCTAAAACACCCTTTATCCTCATGTAAAGGGAGTCCAAGATCTGTCTCAAACACAGAGGAAGACTATTCAGCTGTAATTCTGGATTTCAAACAATCTAGCCAAAATATGAAAGACTTAGATATCCAATATGCCACTCCTAATCTTACCAACACATTTCTGACTAAACAGAGTACTTAGGAATGAAAAGATTCTTTTCTCTCTCTTGCTGGGTTTGGGTACGTTTGGTCTTATAGCTGCTTATATAAATATGAAATAGTAATCTAGCCAGCAATATAAACTATGATGCTTATTCTTGGGATCCCTCTTGGTATTACAGTCCTCCTATGTCCTGGGACTCATACAGGAACACTGCTGCTCAGGGTCTGACTGTGGGATGGAGTGAAAATCACTACAAGGTACAACAATGAAGAATAAATAGCTCCATAAAGATTATTTGTGAGTTTGGGTGGGACATCAAGTAAAAGGCTACAAGTTTTTACTGTCAAAGAAATAAGAAGACTCATTCTCTGCTTGAAGGTACCTGGTAAAAACGCATAAAAATCTACTTTCCAAGAAAAATTCTTTGGCAAAATTATGGATTCTTAACAGAAGCTCCATTTATTTGTTCATGGACTTGAAGTTTTTAAGGCAGAGTTATAAATTCTTAACAGTTTTCCTGTGTGCTGAGATTTTGCATTTGGGAATACGAGTGAAATGCAAGATGTTCACAGTCACAATTGCCATTGCATATTTATAAGCAGGGCTCTGAGTTGTGACAGCATTTGCACATGAAATCCAAGATATTTGTGTATTCCTCAAGAACATAATTAATCATATGTCTCTATTCTTCATTCAAATGCATTTTAATCTTGGCTGACAATTTCCACCACGAATTATTCCCTATGCAATTTGAAATTTCTGATCAAATTTTGAAAACAAAATTACTGACTTTGTACTGTGTATTAATATTAGATATGATGCAATTTAGATGCAATCAAACATTTAAGCTAATATTAAAAGAAAACAAGCAAAACAAGAAAACAAGCAAAAAACTGGATGGTCACAAAAGTGCAATACATTTAAGATCATGGGAAGGGTAGTGGAATAGGAAAACAGTGGATTAACGATATTATTCAGATTTTCAAGGAGCTGTTCTTTTTAACTGCCATTCCATGGTGTTTTACAACAGCCTATAAACTTTCCAGTCAATCAGGGATGGCATAGGCAATGTACTAATTCCCTAGAAGAGATTTTTCAACAATAACTGCCTGAGACTACTCCTATATGCTCTGAAGCCAGAGGACTACAGGCATTGGAAAAGGTCATCTAACAATGAAAGAGAGAGAATGACTCAGGCCATTTTCTCTCAGTGAGTCATTCTGAGTCTCACAATCTCCCACTTTCCTGGACCTTCCACAACCCTAATACAGGATGAAAAAAAATCCTGGTGTAAGTGCCATGGCATGGAGTGCCTTGTAAACGCTGTTACAAAGCCCAATAAATGGATAATTAACGCAACTGAAAATCCAGCAATTGTCCAGATCAGACTGTTGAAGGATAAAGCAACAACATTGTTGAAATTACTTTATTAGTATTTTGTTTGGTTTATTCATATCAAAGAATTAATGCAGTTAGAAATACAAGATTTTTGAATGATCTTATAGAACCTTCCTAGGCCAATAATATACATGCTATATATTTCATGTCCCAGAACTCTAAAGACAATTCAAAATCCTCAGGCTGCAGATCAATGCTTTGTTGTATTTGTAAATATTTTTCCTTTATTCAGTAAAAGGCATTATTCTCTAAATCTGTATATCTATCAAGTCTGAGAGTCAACGAGCAGTATCTAATACATACATACCCTACTGAATAATTCTCTGGCATATTCTTTCTAAAAATATAGTAAAGTATTTATTTCAAAGTTCTGTTTGTTTGGGTAAACAGAAATAGTTTTATGTAAGTCTGTCACTGACAATGAGGAAAAAGTCTATTGGAATAAGCACAATTTTGAAAGCAGAGATGAAACAGAATTAGAGGCAATTACATTTCAGCTAATCTGAATAGACAGCACATGCACACAACAAATTCAGAGTAAATAACTTCTGTTCATCTTGTGACTGGTATTTCCTTTCTTCACTGTCAGTCTAGCATGCTAAAGCAAACTTCTGGAAAATTTGTATTAGAACAGATTGTTTGAATTATCCAAATTCATCCTGCAAAAAAGTTCAAAGTCAGGTTGACAAAGAGTCATCATGGTCTGGGATTATCTTAGAGCTGTGTTTACACATAGCCCCACTCATGCTGTCTCTAGACCTGGACATCTGGGGGTCTCCAGGGCAAGCAACCTGGGACCAGACCGACCAAGACAAAATTCCTTGGTTTGTGCATGGGCAGGACCACACTAAACAAAACCCAAATCTGAAAATGAGTTAGCTGCAAAGCTACACTCTCCCATGGGAATTGAGGAACATGGAGCTCTTTTAATTTATTGATCTCCAAACAACACTCTGTTTCACACCTTGAGCCATACCCAATTGCAAAAAAATGCACAGTTTCCTAGGAGACAGCCCCACTATTTTATAACCATCTCCAAAAGGAAAATTGCCTTGGTGTGTATTCATTTGTTATTATAAGCTTGTTGCTTACAAATAGCTATTTTTAGCAGAAAAACTCCCCTCCTATCACACTCATTTCCAGAAGCAGGAAGTTATACAGGAATTAAAGAACCTTATCCTATCTTCCACAAACCTGGTGTGTAACTAAAGAGACATTTTACCTTCATATGCCTCATTTAATTCCTCCACAAATGGAAATAAAGACACTCTTCTTTTCCTTGTAGAATCTTTTAAAATCTTGGAACAAAATGTTCTAGAAAAGAGCCTGTTACTCCTGAACTAGTTGTTCCACACTGTTTTGTTTTGTTTTGGTTTTTTTTTTGTCAGTACTGCACGTTTTTGTGACAGACAACTGGAAGGAAGCTCTTAAATCAGTGGGTCCAGTCTCCTGCTTGAATTGCATCATCACTGTATCATTTTTTCCAGCTCTATCTTGAACTACTTAGATGCCTTCTATTGAAAGTCTCATTAATTATATGTAATGATGACAAGGAAACCTTTTATTTTTATTATTTTGAGCCTAAATGCATTCCTACTCAGTATATATCCATTTTGGAATTTATTAAGGGTTGTTTTTATGGGTTGTTTTTTGGCTTCCTCCCTTCTGCTCTAATACTGTGCTTCAGTTTAAATATCTGTTCATGTAATGTGTTTATCCCTTATTATATGCACATTTTCCTTTGGAACTGCAAAGAAGTGCACAAAGGGGTGAACACAGGTTTGCAGAACACTACAGGAAGTCTCCCAAAAGCCACAAAAAGCATTAATACTTCTCACAAGAACCATCAGTTTGGTTTGTTTTTTTTTTTACCTGCACTGAACTTCAGTTGACCATACAGGTAAAAGTGGCCTCTGCTGGAAATACCTCTCCCAACACATCTTAGGAACACTTCCTTTTTCATGTCCATTTCCCTGTGGTATCTCAGAAGATAACTGTGCTCACAAAACACCATTTCTCTGCCTCATTCAGCTGATGAATTCCTTATTACTGCAGGAAGTCTTCTTAAGCACATGGTCTTTCATTTTATACACCATTAAATTTAATCCCACTTCCATCACTGCAAGCTCCATCATCATGCTCCTCTTCCTGACCTGCCTGTCTGCTGGCAGAGCCATGATAGCAGAGAGTTCTATCATCACATACTTCTTTTTGAGCTGATAAAATTAATGTAAATACTAGTAAATTAATCTCACAAGCAGTTTTTGAGGATTCTCACTGTTACTTTTCCCTGGTGACTTACCCTCTGGAGAACACCATTTGCATTTTGTCTTTGTGCACTTCCCTACCCACCTTGAAGTAGTTAGACTAATACATAACCCACATTATAATTAGCTCTCTTATTCTTCAGTATCACTGTGATTTTCTTAATGTAAAAAGTCTACTATATTTAATTTTAAAAATAATTTTAATTTTTAAAGAAAATTGATAATATTTTGACAGACTATGACTTTGACAAAAACATATTGCCTTTATTTGTTCATTTATCCCTGTGTCTTTTGTAATTTTTTCTATCAAAATTTGTTTGAAATTCATCAAATTCATTCTTGAAATTTAAACACCTGAGCTGGGCTTCCAAATTCTAATGAATTAGTTCTCCTAAAAATGGCTAGATTCCCCACATGCAGGGGAAAAAAACAGACATTTTAGAAATTCTTCAGAGGAGAAGCTTTTATGCATTACTAAGGCATTAATTAAAACACAGGCTAAAAATCTTCAAGAATCATTTAAAAACTGTAAAAAAAATTATATAGTTTCATATCTTTGACTTGTTTTTCTTCTTTTTTATTTTGTTCTTAAATCTGTATTGGCTTTTTTTTTTCCCTTAAAGTTTTCCCCCTTGTAAGAGTGAAACTCAACTAATCTTAATTGTCCAATATTTAGTTCCAAAGGCAGTGGTTCCAAATTCCCATACAGTTAAAAGAGAGCCCAGATCTTTCTAAGGTAGCCACCTTAAAGCATTGTTCAAGATAGGTGAGATGAATTAAATTTGGCTGTAACATGTTTCTTTCCACTGACTACACATGAAACTAGACAATTATAATGAAATGAGATGCTTAAAGTTTAAACAGTTAACATTTCTATTGGTTTAAATTAGGCAAGATTAATCCCACCTTGAAAAATTTTTTTTCCTTTTTATACTACATAGTTTTTCATCAGATAAACTTTTTAAAATTTATTTTTACTACCTTGGCAATCTAAGTTCCTTTGTATTAGATGTCTCTCCTACCTCGTATATAATTTTTCTGTTTGTTTTTATTCAAGTAGTTGTTATTCACCCATGATTTTGCATTGCTCATCATAAAAATAAAATAGGAGAATCCCTAATATTAACACTTATATTAATACATCTCTGTTCCTACCAGCTTTTGCCTTGTCCTCTGTTTTGACTAATTTTCATTTTTGTTTGTTAATGTTTTAATTGTTTGTAAGCAAATACACTTGAGTGGCTTAGTACACTTGTGCTGTAGTCCAGTACTCCATATTTTCTGTCAGGATTATAAAAAATCCATTAAAAAGTATTCTAAGTATTCAAAAATCATGATCCTGGCTCAAAAAAATCAACCAGCTTCTATTTAAATTGAAGAGATTAATAAAAAATGTTTTAAGATCTATTTGCCTTGTGCTTTTTAAGACTTTGAGAATTACAATCCAATGATTTTTCTCCCCAGCCATAAGGAAAATATGAAATATTCATAAATGCCAAACAGAAAAAGAGGGAGAGATAAAACAGTGGAGGTGCTACAGAATAGCGTGACTACCAAAGCTAAAGCTTTAAATTTCTTGTTTCTTATTTAAACATGGAGTGATGGTAACAGTGTTTGAGAATATTGTAACTTCGTTTTCCCTGTTTCTTTCAGTGGATGATAATGTTGTCAAATAACCCTGTATATATTTCTGTGAGTTCTTAAATTCTCCACTAATCTCATTTTGATTAGTTTAAGGCATACAACATTTCAGAGTACATTTCACCTTAGTCCAGCTGCTAGATATTTCCCCACACATAAACCTGTTTTCAGTTTAATTCCAATATAAATCTATTCTGCTGAGCTCCAGGTCCACTTGTCTGTTAGAGAATTTGACACATTGACATCCCCCCTGAAAAATCCCATTGAAGTTTAGGGCTTCATGCAATTTTCATTCACCCCTCAATCTCTTAAACCTTTTCAGAATGCTGGAAGCATGAGTGTACCCAGGCTGGGTAATGAAGCAGGCATTACTAAATTCCCTTTAAGTGTCTGTCTTAATCCAGGTGATTGCTAAGAAAAGAACAGCAAATAATTGTTGGAAAAATGAGATACAACCACGGATTCTCTAGGAATGCAAGAAAAAGATAACCTGACAGGTGGGCTAAGAGGCACACACCTTTTCAGACAGGCACACACAGGTGGGTGAGCCTGGCATCCTCCCTATGCCTTCAAAGAGATCTCTCATTGGGCATGTTAGTTGTAGTTATTATTTATTTGTGCTGCATAGCACCAGGAGCCTCATCAAGGGAATGCTGGTGACCTCACCACACTTCCAGCCTCAGTGGTCAGAGGAGCACAAATAATTTCATTGTTTGTGGGTAGGCACCCTAAGATGGTGCAATTTGTCCATGTGCTTCAGGGAGGATCCTGCTAAGGCAGCTGTATGGCTTCTGTTGGCCTGGCCAAGCTTGGGTGTTCTTTCACAATGCTGCAGCTGTGCTGTATTCTTGTTGTGTTGTAGTTGTGTTGTTGGATTCTCAAAAGCTCTCCAATAAGAGAGAGAATTTCCACGACATTTCTTTAAATTCTGATCTGAGTATCAGACACATGTGGTGTGCACAGCAAATGTGCCTAGAATAGGTACCTCAAATTTTCAGCTAAAGAAAAGACCTAACTATGTTTCTTACTGGCATTTTCACTTATATTTGTCTCTCCTTTTAGCCTGCTGTTAGAGACTTGTGGAGAAAAGGAATGCTTCCGAAAGAAAAACAAATGAGATAAGCTATCAAATCAGTTCATTTCAGCTGCTTTGTTCAAGTGACAGCTCAAAAGGACAGCAGGCTAAATGACTCAGAAGCGTGAGAAGAATTTGAGTACAATGTATTATCTTAACGCCCATTATATAATCTTTGTTTTGTGCTGTACATCAGAAACTGTCACCTAAAATAAATTTCCAAGCATTTTATTATTTTCTTTACTTAAATCTATTTTTAAGTAATTCCTTTTTCTACACATAAAGATTCATTTTTTGATGGATGTCTGGGGACAGTTCACAGGATTTTTATATACCTCTACATCACATGCTGCATACAGAGCAGAGGCACATGTTTTAGAATTGCTGTCTTAATGGTTTTTGTCAACTTTTGCCCCCCACCCTTTTTTTTAGATTTGAGTTCTGCTGGTAAGTCCGTATTAGTCCATTGTAGCCTCTCACATCATTGTCTTTTGACTCAATTTATTTCAGTGTTGGTGACTGGGGTATTTTGGTGTACTTTTTAGTTTTCCTTTTCTTTCCCTTTCAAGGTCAGATTTTAGGAGCCAGAGTGGCAGAGCCGAGTCGCAGCATGCTACTTCCCTGTGCCTCTGAAGGTTGCAGGGAGTGCAGGCAGAAAAAAAACCACATGAGAGATGCTTATGAATGACAGACCCAGATCTGAGACTCCTGACAACTTTCATCTATGCTGTTTGAACTGAATCAGATTGGGCATCAACTTTATCCACAATTAAACAAGAAACTGACTTTAATAAGAGCACAAATGGAGACTGCAGTTGATAATCTGGCATAAGAAGATGTAGAACAAGCCATTGCAAATCTGGACAAGAGGCACAGAGATCAAAAACGTTAATATCCTAATGGTCTACACCACCTATTCTATAGATGTTGTATAAATGCTTCCTTTTCAATCTAATCTATTACACCATTGTTAAAAAGATCATGGGAAAGAAAAATATATGTAAGTATATGATTCACCATTGTTATTTATTATCCTGTATTGCATCTTCTTGTCTTAGTCTGACATGCTTGAATATTATTTATAATTAATAATTTCCATTCTAATTCTTCTGTATGTACCATTCAAAAAATGCAAAACCAACCCCTGAAGACCTAAAATAGGGAAAGCTTTGTCATACTCATGTTTTTCATTGCAGCTCTGGAGTTTTTATAGAACTACATGTACCTCCTTTTGCAAAGGAATCAATCTCTGTTAGTATGGGTAGCAGGGCAGATTCTTCGGGGTTATATCTCATCCTCTGCATTGCAGAACTGCAGAATGTGAACTGGACATGGTGAGGTTCAACATGTGCAATCTGCAACAGAGTCCAGTTTTGGCATCTTAAACTGCATATAAAATGCACCTGTTCCAATAAGTAGAATGGAAGCTTTAGTGCTTAAATTAAGCTTTGATGGTCAAAAAAATTCAGGAGTACTAGGTATCAGGCAAAATTTTTGACAAGATTTTTATACCAGCAAAATGTAGCCACAAATCTCCAACTCAGTTCTTCAAACATCTACTTAAATGAGTGCCTGCCTAAACTCTTGAGTCTCTTCTTTATAACTTTTGTGTAGTGTCTTCTGACAAGCTCAGTTTTTAGTGGTTGTTTCAGTGCACTGCAATTCATGAGGCACTGATCCTCATGAGTCATGCTTACTCACTATGTTATAAAGGAACTAGTTCTTCTTTCTCCCGCTCTTCCTAAACTTCACATTTTCTATTTCAGGGAGATTACCAGCATGAAAGAAAACCTAATGGTGGGCCAATGGGTGGAAGGAATTCTTAATGTACCGCATCAGAGACTGATGGCAAGGATACAGATGCCTTTGGGGATCATTGGCAGGAAAGTCATTAGTCTGCAGGCTTACAGGATTTGCTATGCGTAATTGAAGACAGGCTGATTTTTCTAAAAGTTAAGAACAACACTAGTGTGTTAAGAGCACATTGAAACAGCTCATTCCTTACTGGCTGCTATTAAATTGCAGCAGTGTTTCACCTCCCTTAATACTGCAGTAACGTATTTTCTGGAAGAGTTTTTTAAAGGTAGTGATTAAAGAGAAGGAAAAGAAAATCAAAAGATTATTCTTAATAATATTGTTCAAAGATATAAAAGGTCAGATGTATATTTTAAAGCTTTTTCCTTCTGAGGACAAAACTCTTACCCCTTTGAAGTATTGTTATCAAGCCCTTCTTTGGACTTTCTCTGACCCAGCCCTTCCATTTCATCTCATCATTCATTTCATCACTCTAAACATGAGTGCTCATTCTATCGACTCAGTGGCAGTGAAATTCTTCTGAGCAACCAAACACAAAGCAAAACAAGCACTTCCTCATTTGCAGATCAAATTTTGCATAATGAAAATGCTGATATGTTCAGAGCAAACAACCAGAAGTTGTACCAAAGCAACCAGCCAAAAATAAAACCAATGTAAAACAAGGACTCTTCTCCAAGTAAGCTGAGCACCCTGGGAAGCAGGAAGGGCTTCAGAAATTCCTCAAGGACTTTGTTTGGAAGGTTGGAAGGACCTTAACACTCTGTATCTTGGTGATGTGTCAATCTCTGCAAACAAAGATTTCAGAGCATTAAGTAATATTAAAAAATTGCAATCAAGGTACATGATAATAAGCAGTCAATGGGCTTGCTCTGACATCTTCTGGTGTATATCAGGAGTAATCCCAGTCAGTTCTTGATTTCATCCTGTAATATTTCCAGTGGAATTATAAACAAAGTGATACTATATATGGTGTTAAACTAGAGTTAGACCCTGAAACAAGACCCTGTAGAATGTATGCCATGATGGCTCCTCGTTTCATGAGATTACCTTCCCTCTTACACAGATGAAATGAACATAGATAAAAAACAGCCAAAAAACATCTCTGAGTTTTATGGCTCTTCGTACAGAATTTTCTAATGAGAGCCCTGTTTGAGGAATACTTCCCAGATGCTATCCTTCCTCACTGTCAAGCACTTCCAGCTGGCTATGTAGGAGTATGCACTTCTCTGTGGGGCTCAGACCAACCTAAAAGAGTTCCATTTTGTTCAGGGTGCTTAATGACCATTGCAGCTATTTACAACTCACATATTAAATTTCATATCACCTTGTGCAGTCTTCATTAGCTCTGATGAAGACAGAAACAGGCAGTAAAGTAAAAAGAGTCACATCTACAAAGGGATTTAGAGACTAAATTTATCTTTCCCATCCAATATAGGGGCATTTTCTTCAAGTTCAGGCATATTCTTGAAAATTCCAAGTGAATTGACACTCCTGGGGCTACTCAGTTTTGAGAAGGAGTGGGAAAAGCAATATCTTAGGTTTATTCTGTCCTGGTGGGCCCACAGTCCTGCAGTTCTCAGGAGGAGTTTGAGCACAACTGAGACATGTGAACTCTTAAAACTGACTCAAGTTGTTCCAGGAACAAAACTGCCTCCACATTCCCAGACAAGGGAAGAAGAGTCCATTTGCCCTGACTAACACCAGCCTCAGTCTGAACAAACCAGATCCTCAGCTGATAAATTTGCTGAGTGTTTTTCAACTCATGAGAAGTGAACTGACAGCTGGCGTATGGTCCTTGTCACTTAGGGGTGGCTTTCCCAAAAGAAAAGCTAGGCAACTTTAAGTATTAAGGTAATTTAAAAGAAAGAGAAAAAAAGAGAAAAAAGTTCCCTCCCTGCCACAAGTTAAAATGCATAACCAGAGTACATTTCTTATGCAGGTAGTAAATAATCTCCTTCTACTGTTGACATAAATTAATGAGGAAAATTTTGCAGATGTGAAAAACAGAAGATATTTTCTTAGGGATAAAAAGGGATCCTCTCTTAATAATCTGACTGAAATCCTGCTGTGGCAAATTCCTGGAGACATTGGGGCAAGGCAGCACAGCTCATTCTAGAAGACAAACTGACAAACCAACCCATGAGTTAAATCAGAGAGTAGCGCAAATGATGCAGTTCTCTCTGTTGCAGAGCTGTATGAATTATTTGCTGTGATTATTTTTGTTGAATTTAGATGTTTTATGCCTTTGCTGAATGGTTCAGAGAAGATAGGTTCTTCTAAATTTTTTCAGGCTTCTGTATTTCTATTTAATCAATGCATGTACTGGATGGATGTGAACTGTGAAATCCTGCTACAAGCTGAAAATAGGTGCCATGTGATCAGCCATCTGGATCATGTGGACTTGTTATTTTACCTGAAAAAAACAGCAACTCCAGCAATGAAAACCCATGCTACAGGAAAAAANAAAAAAAAAAAAAAAAAAACAACAACAACAAAAAAAAAACGAAACAAAAAAAAAACAAACAAAAAAACAAACAAAAAACAAAAAACCCCAACAAAACAACCAAAAAAACCAACCAACCAACCAAACAAACAAAAAACCAGCTTCCAAAAACCCCCAAACAAAACCAACACAAACTGATACTTTTAGCATCTTTGGAGAACTGGCTGGTTCTCATAACAAGAGGTGAATATTGGATATAAGTCCTAGGGGAGAAGCATCATTATACAGAAGACTCTTTTTGCAATAGGTTTTGTTGAGGGAAACAGGCAAGGTCACAACTATCCCAGTCAGAAGTAAGGAAAAGGGCTGAGCTAAGGTGTACAGGCCAGGAGAAAGACTGCTGAGGTTCATGCAGCCTTTGGACTATAACTCACAGTGCCACCCCAAATGATCACCAACAATATGGCCCAGAAGAGCTGGAATGTGCTTGGAGTGACTACATGGCTCTGGGGAAAACAGTAAAGACCATGGGGTCCCAGGTGGTCTCTACTTGGTTCTGCCTGAGAGAGAAGGGCTTGAGGAGAAGGTGATAGATCCTGCAGGTCCACAGCTAGTTCCATAGCTGGCATTGTCAATAGGGAGTGTTGGCAGGGTCCTAAAAACCACAAGACCCTGTCTGAGGATATAAGATAAATGTAGAGAGATGGGACACACCTGACTCAGTGGCCTTCTCTAATAAAACAATTATGTTTCTGGATGAAAAGAGATCAGTGTCTCCCACAATATCTCTGGATGCACGTGAGGACATGATGGTCTAGAAGGTGGATAAGCAGATGGTTTTATAGTTGGAGAGCAGTGTTTAAAGGGTTGTACTTCTTCTGAAGGCCAAGAACAAGAGGAATAACACATCTATCTATTATCTAAAAGAGGAGACAGATTTCCCCCCTCAGCAAGACTGCAGATAGCACCAAACCTGGGATGCAACTGGGATCCAGTACCATGTGGCAGGGAAGGCTCTCCCTATGCACACTCTACTCTGCTTGCCCATTCTGCTGTGTTGCATGCTTACACCTGTATAGTTATAACAGACAATGTTGCTAGAAGACTCTGCTTGCCTCTTGTGCCTGGAGTATTCAGGAAAAAAGGGACATAATGATGATTTAAGTTTTAAAACCTTTATTTGCGTTAGCTAACTTTCCTGCTTCTTCTTCTCCTCTTCCTCCTCCTGGTAGCTTTGAGTGTTGTTCATAGGGAAGACAAACATGAGGGCTCTGCCCACATTTGGAAACTGAAGAGACAGATGATGAATTTTTCATTTACAAAAAGCTTTTACTTCTGTTCTTGATGCACTGAGGAAAGAAGTGAAGCCAGCAGAAATCACCTCTGAAGTGAAAACTCCTTTTGAAACCAGCAGAAATGCTTTCCTTAGAAGGTTTTCCATGCAGCTCTTCAAATCTCTAGTATTCACTTGCCCTGAGGTCTTTTTTGTTCTTTGAGGTTGGGGATTGGAGGAGAGGAAGTCAGTTTTGAGGTTTGCTTCTCACCGGCTCCCTCTTCTCTTGTTTTTCTTGCTTTCTTTCCTTCTCATTGTGTGTTTTGATTACTTATGCTTTTGGAGAAGCAAAGTGCTTCTGAGAATGTCTACTGCTATTCAGATGCCTGGAGGAAAAAAAAAATTGTAGGGAGTTGCTGAAGTTACTACTAAAATCATGTTAATTTTATATTCTCCTGCTTTCCAACTTTATCATCTCTGATACACTTAAGGACATTATCCTGATCAAGAAGTCTTGTCTATTGCTTGGCCTACCTTTCAGTTGAACATGCACTGAACACTTTCCTCCTTTTTGGTGATTCAGGGACTTGAGAGATGTGGGAAGAGCAATTACCAGTGAAAACTGACACCAAAACGTTGTTGACAACATCAGTCTTCTCCATGACAGTTGCTACCAGATTCCCTGTCTTATTCGTCATGAGGGGTGATGCAAAGTCAGCAGAGCCATGCAGAAGTCCTTGGAGGTCTGCCACATGAGGCTACCAGAAGATACAGCACAGAGCAGTCTCATTTTCTGGCACCCACACACACATGTCCTGATGCAGAGAGGAATGCAATGCAGAGTTGGAGGTAGTGCAGTGATTGCTTTTGAAATTAGGATCTATCGGAACTTATTCTCAAATTTCCCTAAGTCATGATTAAAATGCTTACATTGTTCAATATATGGAGGAAGGAGATTTCCTTGTGTTATTGTGTGAGAAAGACACCCTTAAGCCTCATGAAACTCAGCTTTTTTAGTGCAGAATCCCATACTATTATGTGGCTCCCAGAGAGGAGGCTCCTTACAAAATGTGAAACATTGAGTTACAAGTCCAAATGGCAGCAACTGTGGACAGTATGGTTGGATCAATTCATTTCAGCCCTCCTCAGCCTTGCAGGGGCCTGCAATCCTCTACAAGCAGGTTTAAAGCTGCACATCTGGCACTTTGCAGTTGGCAGAATAGCTTGTACTGTGTTGCTCCCAGGGGAAGTCAAGGGGTCTAAGTAAGCTCAAGAGAGCGACCACCCCATGGCCATATCGAACAAGCATATGGATTGCAGCCTACTCTGGCGGGTCAGAATAGTCTCTCATGCTGTGCCAGCAGATTAGAGCAGACATTATCCAAATTTACCTCAGGAGGCTGTGTTTGCAACCCAGCACTCTATGCTGAGCTCTTTGCTAATGGGCAATCTGGCTTTGATTACTGCTTCGATATAACTGCTTGTTAAAACTGGAGGTTTAACATTTAGACTTCCAAAAAAGGGATTCAGGGCTGTAGTTCCTTATGTTCTTCGTTAATCTTGCAATATTTGTTGTGTTTAAGACTGCACAGATGTAGGAACATGATAATCTCAGGTGCCTCTGGCTTGATCTGTAGCCACAGGCAGGTGGGTGCAGGTGCCATGGGCCCATCAGTGCCAAGAGACTGTGTGTGTGTGTTCGTACTTCTGTCTCTTACCTTCTGGCATGGAAGTCAGAGGCCTTTGATGTTTTCACTGATTGTGTCAGCTATCCTTGTCATGGTCACCAGAAATTAAGGAAATATTAGTTCCCATGCAATTAAAGGTGTGGTTTTAACACAGTCAGGAGGAGGGAATTAGGCACAAATAACAATTCATTCACTTACCTGACTGAACTTCTGAAACTATACAGAGACTGATTTGATAGTGCTGGATTTTCCCCCCATCTTTTGATTTTTGTGGCCATGCATTATCTCACTGGCATGCTCAGTGGAGTCAAAATATAACAGTTCAAGCCACGAGCTCTGAAAATGTTGTGTGACATGCTGCAATTAAGCTTCTGCAGGAGTGAGAAGTGTTTTTTAGTATAAGGATTGTCTCTCAGTGCTACAAGTCTTCACAGATTCCCATGAAGCATTATTTGTAAGCAGCTATCTTTTCTGCATAAGAGAAGTTCTTACAGTACAGCCTGGAGGGTTTTTTGTTCCCTGGAAGCAAACATACAGATGCTTCTCGCAAAATATAGTCATAGCACTTCTGATCTTGAGTTTATTCTAAATAAGAAATCCTTTCCCATAATGGAAAATCCTGATCAAATTTAATTCTGAGAGCTGAAAATCAAAAGTGATTAAAACTTGAGTGTCTAGACCAAAGCAATATATGTTTCAATGATAAGCAAATTCAAATGGTTGAATTAAGCATCTGTATCCGTCTAATCTTCTTTAATCTTCAAATTGCTTCTCTAGCTCCTTTTCTAGTCCAGTACAAATACAAAATACAAAGTCCACAAATACATTAGTGGACTCTAATCTGGCAGTTAAGAGTATAACAATGCAAAATGGCTTGAATTTGAAGTAAATCAGATTGGAGCACAGTGAATAGTTTTAATAGTGAATGTTGTACCTTTTGATCAGATTATTATTCATAAACTATATAAATTATTAAAATATAGAGATAAATGATCCAATTTAATTTTTAAAACATAAATTCCCTGATGGCCTTTCGTGTCCAGGACATACCACATTCCTAAAAATTATTTTAAATACGTTAAATCAGTGGTCACTTGAGAAAATAGTAGCTCCACCACTATGATGCAGAAATGAACTTATTGCTCATGCACTACACAATAAATCTGTGCAAATATGACCCTGTTACTGAGATGCTCCTAAAATGAGGTTGACAATGCTCCTAATGCAGTTTCAGTCCGACTGCATTAAGGGCATTGTCCAAATGCCTCTTAAACACTGGCAGGCTTGGGACACTGACCACCTTTCCAGGAAGGTGCTTCAGTATTTGACCATTGGTAAAGAAATATTCCATCTTGGTGAAGAAATATTTGTTAATGTCCTGTCTGAACCTCCCCTGCTGCAGAGCTGAACCATTCCCACACACTCTGCCACTGGATACCACGGTGAAGAACTCAGCACCTCCCTCTTTACCTCCCCTCCTCAGGAAATTGTGGAGTGAGATGAGGCTGCCACTCAACCTCCCTTTCTCCAAACCAGAAATATCCCAAAGTCAGCTCAGGTGAATTATATTCAAACTTTGAAATTAAATTTAAAAAATATTCAGCCTTCAGACGTTTGGAGCTTTTTTAACTAGAACTGCTTACCAACAAATAGTCCTTGGGGGTGGGCATACACTTAAGTCTTGATCTCATTAGGGTTTGTCCAAGGCAGAAGGCATACTAGTAACCTGTGTGTGATGGTCACACAGGTAATAATGGAGGCAGAATTGTCCATCTTGGTGGCTACTTCAGAAGTTTTGCAAGAACGAAGAGCTACAGACAAAAAATTGCAGAACTCTGTCTTCTAGGCAGCCTGGCCATTAAACACATTCCTCTTGTCAAGTCCATCAGCAGCTCCCTGTGTGCTTAGTCATGCTGAGGAGTGCCACCACTTCTAAGAGTAGGCTGCTTTCTCTCCTCTTTATTCACAGCTCCTTATTTATTTCTGCAAGACAGAGTGGCCATCCCTGTGAAGACAGGTTGTAAGCTGATCGCAAACTGGCCAGTTTGTAACCTGTTCAGCTGCTGCCATTGAAGAGTCTTCATTCTAGATTGTAGGACTGCTGAATCTTTCTCTTGTTCCAGATGAGGAACATATTGCTCATCAGACTCCAGATTAGCTGTGTTCTGTTTTACACCACAGGGATTATTTCAAAGACTGCAAACAAATGATAGCCTGGAACTCCCTTAGTAGTTAATGAGTTACATCCCTGTGATGAACACATATGCTTAACACCAGTGATGGTTAAGACAGAAACATCTTCACGTGTTAAACAGAATGAAACAGAACCACACACCAATCAGCTCTCTATGGCAAATAACATGAGATGAACAGAGTTCTGAAGCTGAGTTGCAGATTGGAGAAGCATACGAGCATGTGCAAGCCGGCTGAGCCAGCTAGTTCATACAAAAGCGCATTACCAGGGTTATTTTTGACATACATTCGTAAAAGTCTAACACCTGACCTAGCTTCACACCTAAGAAGACCAGATGCAACTCACACTTTGCAATGGTATTTAAATGTTTGCTCTCACCACAAGCAGAAAGTTATTGGCAGTCATTTTGTTGGACTCATTAGAAGAGAACCTGTTTTCTGCAATATTCAATCATCCTTCTGTCAAAATTGAAAGTAGACCATTCTGGCAGACTAAGGCCACTCTTTTGGTGATCTATGAAGGCTACTTCACTCTTTTGGTGATCTATGAGTAACCAGGCAGTGGCTAATCAAGGTGCAGAAAGTTACTGGGAATGGAAGCACAGAGTGCCCTAAGGTTGGTTTTCCATTTTTTTTTTTTTTTTTTTTTTTTTTTTTTTTTTTTTTTTTTTTTTTAGCTATTTGTTGGGTATTGCCAAAACTTCTTGCTTTGAATAAACAGCTTTGCAGCACTTTTTATTTTGTAAAATTCTACTTTTGTTTCTCAAAAATAGCAGTGAGAAAAATCAGGTATGTTGATTCTGTAGGGCTAAGATAGCTTTTAGGTTTGCTAAATAGCACATTATACTTGCTTATAGTGGTTATTTCTTCACTGAAACCTAGGTGGACTGATTATCCAAGTGTTCTCTGCTTCTGTCATATCTGTTGGAGGATGACTTGCTCCAGTAGAATATTCCAATGTTCAAAACCTACCAACAGAGGTAATAATTTGACTCATAGCATATTCTTGACAGGCCAGTGACCACAGGCTGGCAAGGGTCTTTGAAAGCTTCCAGGTCTCTGAACTTTTCTAAGTGCTGTTAGCCCAGGTCTTCAACTGTGTTACCCAAAGGTGAGCAGTGTCAGGGCTCTGACTGCACTGGGAGGCCCTGTAAGTGCTTCCCCTCTCCCCTGGATTTGGCTGCCTGTGTTCCAAGCCTGCCCTGATACAGCCTGGCTGGGTAATCTTGGCTCAGACATGCAGCACAAGAGCTGGAAGGCTTTGGGGCCTCGCTTCTTCACTGAGGAGCTGTGTTTGATGAACTCAGTCCTTGCCTGAACTTCATTGCAGGGGTGCCTGCAGCCAGCATTGTACCACACGTCCCCCCACCCCAGCCTGGGCACCTGAATTCCTGGCTTGGCCATGGTGCTGCCTGGCCACTGCACTGTCTGGCAGTCACTGGGCTGTGGTTATGGACACAGCACCTGCTCTGTCCTTGCAGTCTGAGTGCCATGGGGCACGGCACCTCGGAGGAACAGGGACAGACATGCTACTGCAGCTGTCACCCTTGGCTCCCAATCACCTTATTCCATGAAGCAGCCCACAGCTGCTGCTCTCTGACAAGCAGATGGTCCAAACAATTTCAAAGTCTGTGGAGGACTTTTAATTTCAAGTCCATAAAGCATTCAGAAATTAGTATTTCTATTGTCTCTGCATTTTTTTTTTGTTCTAAAATTGAAAAATGAGCATGACTCCATGTGCTGCCAGCAGCATATTTGCCTTTCAAGACTGTTTATCAGCTTGATGCAAGGATTTGCGTTGAATCCATTTTTATCTGAATTAGGTCTAATAAGCAGACACATATTTTCGTCATGACTGCTCTATGTGCCAAAACTGCTCAAGTTTAAAATCAATATTGCATTATTGTGCACCTGTGACAATATGGCTAGTAGCTTGTTTCCCAGCTTTTTCACCCGTTGGCTGCACATGAAATCCTTTTCAATCCAACACCTCTCCTGTTGGAATTTAAGCCTGTTATTTTAGGACCTGTCAATTTAAAACATACCCATATCACACTGTCCAAAGGTTGCTTGGCACCCAAATGACACCACGACACCCAAGGCTGCTCGTGTGTGGGAGTATGTTCCTGAGAGGAATGGCAATTCTGAGCAGTTTTGACAAACCAGAACCAAGCATTGAAATCCAGCTGATGAAGAGCAAAATTCAACATCAGGAGATCATATTTTTAAGCATTTTCAAAACTTACTGTAAGTAATGTTAGACATTTTGTGACACTCTACTGAACTGGAGCTGGTATAAATGTCTACTGACACTTTGTGGATGTGTTTAATCCACATTTGGGAAGTCTTAGAACAGGTTCATAGACCTCTTGCTTTCAAAATGATAAACAAGCCCTGTCTTTTTTTCTGTTATTACTAGTTTTATATGCCTATAGTAAGAGGGTAACTCTAATGTAAACACCAATTACAAATTTTTTTGGTCAGTGTTGGGAAATAACTATTGCCCCAGATGCAATATTTCTGAGTAGTGTGATTTCAGAGTAAAAATGAATAATGAACATCAATGTCAAACAATATATATTTATATTAATGCTGAAAAACATTTCAACATTTATTTAACATTTATTTAACAAAACAACCTTGAACTACTTGAGCAAAAAGAATGTACATTGCTTTTCCATGACAGCATCACAACAAAATTTGAAAACAGAAAACAATATTGTTTAAATGAAAGAATATGATGAGCAAGGTCACCTTGTGGTGACTTCATGGCTAAACTGCTTGTGGTGTACAAGCATGCCTGTGAGATGCTCACAGAAATCAAAACAAAGACGATCAATTTTGAATGTTTTTAATCCATAATCTCAAGGTAGGTATCATATGTCCAGCAGGGAAAACATGCAGATGAGGACTGGTGATGCCTGATGCAAGCAATGACGTGAGCAATAATGAAATCATAGATACCAGGAAAAGATGAGATGTGAACAACAACAGTGATTAAGAAGGCATCTGAGAAGGTGGGGGGGTTCCACCCTTTGGTGTCCTCAGCTGAATACTTCTATTACCTTCAGGTAATATTGACGTTATAAGATACTGATGTCTTTTGGGGAAATATGCTATAGCCAGACAAATCATGTTTTTCCTCAAATACACTGTTACATGATGAAAACAAGTACATTTTTTTCTTCAATTTTGAGATGAACTGGAGAAAATCAGACACTCAATTAGATTTTAAGTGGGAAATGGATGACTATCTGTCAAACTCCTTTGAAAAAGCCTTTTCTTATTCTGTCTTACTGGTGTTGTCATACTCAATTTTTTCCTGTAAGGGAAACAGATTGCTTGCCTCTTTATGGTAAATTACTGTACCAACGTACTCAGAACATCCCTTAATGGTGGTATAACCTAGTTAGATGCACTATATTATCAAAATTTTCATTTCTGCATAAATTTATTGGGAGACTGGACTGTTGTAGTTTTAGAGTACCTGCCTATCTTATGTCTACTTATTTTATTATAGATGCTGCCCTTTTAATTTTCCTATGTGCTTCTCTGGAGTTCATAGGGTTCTGATGAATTTGTAGTTAATACTGTAAGAGTGTAGCTTGTATTAGCTGAGCAGAATGGCCGTGCATCATTCCCATTTTTCATTTTTCAATGAAAACTGCACATCCAAGAACTGTTCCCCAGAGAACTCAGCAGTGACTGTACAGATGTGTAATGGTGTTGTACTAAGAGAGGATTCTTATTCCAACCACTGGAGTTAAAACTGAAATGTACAGAAGAAAATCTGAACCATATGATGCTGGAATTGGGCTCTAGATGATTACTATGGTTTCTCCTTAAAAATTCCTGTTAAATATTCTTTTTAAANAATGATTATAATGGTTTCTCCTTAAAATTAAGGGCAAATTTGTGAAAATTCCTGTTAAATATTCTTTTTAAATGATCACTGATTGTGTTTCATGTCTGATTTAGTTACACATATGACTCTGAGACAACAAATTGGAAGACAGAAAGCACTATAAAAATAAAAACAATTTAGAAGTTGTAAAGCAAAGCATCACTGAAGAAATGTTTATTTGTCACCTTCAAAACCAACAGGGTTTTTTTTTCAAAGTAAAACCAAAGCTTATTTCAAAGCCGAATTGTGTCACAATTGACTACACATTTCAGTCTCATTGAGGCAGCCCTTTCTAACAGGGAACTGCTTAACCAGAAAACCTTGGGAGAGTGGATCAAACTGGCCAGAGATGCTGACCTGCCTGGGCAGGACACCAGGATGTTTGTGGCTGGGATATATCAGGATCCCCATACCTCCCTGTGGCAGGTTTGCAGAAGCTCTGCTCAGCTTTTGTGTCAGCTGTGCCTTTAACGCAACGCTCTCCTTTATTTTTGTGGTCTGTTTCTCCTAACTCAATGTTCCCACAGCCCCTTAACGCGTAATGGTGCTCAGGGAACTGAGGCAACCTGCTCTTTCTGAGGCTATTTTCCATGATAAACAAAATAACAACACGTAAAAGCTGCTAATAAATGGCACATTCCTCAGGAGAGAAGGTATTACCTCAGTATTATCCCATTTTCTGCTCATTCAAAGACTCTCAAGGTCAAAGAGACCGAGGCCTCCCTGGAGGCAATGCTAATGCCAGACTGGCTGTGCATGCCAAGCTGCCAGCCCAAAGGTTATGTGTTACAGGCTTTGACTGTCAATATTGCTATACTGCTGCTTTTCCTTCCTATTTACCATTCCCCTGCACTGCACCAATTTTATGTCAGGCTTTTAAAAAGTCTCTTCTCCTATCACCTGAAATTTTTGCTACCTGTAGGTGAAGAGATAGGCTATATAAATACTTATATACACTATGCACAAGAAAAAAAGATAGGTTGAAGGAATGATCTCAGGAGGATAAAGCACTTGAATTCAAGAATTAAGAAGAGTAGGAATATCTGTGTAGTTTTAATTTATTCTCCTGCCCTCCTTATATAAAACTGAAGTGCTGAGTTATCGTATCTCAAGAGACTTGTAATTTATTCTTTTTCTTTTTTTGAGCTCTGACTGAACCACACTTCTGATAACCTAATGCAAACAAATACTCTGTGCTGCAGTGCTCCTTCCAAGAATGGGAGTGATAATACACTGCTACAGAAACTTGATAAGCAAGCAGAAACATTACAAAGAAATCAAACCTGCATGCTTTGTATGATGAACTGAAAAACAAATCTTCAATTAAAACATGGTCTTAAAAGAAACCTGTCAGCCAGGCTGCTATGCAACACACTGACAAAGGCAAATTCAGGTTGGCAGGTCCAAACTTCTTTTTAAATTTTTAATCTATTACACTTAAAAGGACCTGTGAATGCATTTGCTTTAGGAAAGGCACATACAGAGGTTCAAAAGCTGTCTGTGTTCATAAGGATGGAGAGAACACTTGGGACTGGGATTTTATTTCTCATCTGTCCACCCTGCATGTAAGAACAGCATCAGGTTGCTAAGGGCAGAGAAAGAAGGTGTGCTGCATTCTCTGCCTGCCTGCTGGGTCCAAAGAGAAGGGGAACTGGGAGAGAAATGGAAGGAGAATTCCTGTACCTCATGACTTGCACATGAATTCTGCTGTTGCTGAAATCAGAAAGTGAAATGTTTTGCAGTATAGCCATTGGGATCCCTCATGGGCTGTGCCACAGCAGAGGGACCTGAGGGTGAACACTTCTTCTAGGGTGGAATGAAGGTGACAATTCAGACCAAACATTGGGGTTTTTTAACACCTACCATAGACAGTAACAGTCTCCACCCCAGTTCAAAGGAAAATCTTGTTTCAGAGAAAATATTGGTGGGAGAAAGGACAATGATTATTTCTTTATGAGACAAAACTAAAATGCTTTGCATCAGGCTGTAGAGCTGAGGCACCACCATCAAACCTGTACCAGGTGCTGGAGAGGTTGTGCTCCTCAAGCTGGTACCAACAGTTTGCATCACTATATCTCCCAGATGGAACTGTAAGTTAAAAAACCTTTCACTGACCCAGCATCTTCACATGCATCTTTGCAGAGTTCAGCTCTGTTGTAATTATATTTTTTATTCTCCCTCTGTTCAAACATGGCATATTCTAGTCACAAGGTCAGATCACTTTAAAAAGCATGATTTTCAGTCAGTACCCAGTTCACTCAAAGAATTTCAAATACAGAGTTTGAACAACTTCCTCTGCTGCAGTTCTCTGAGCAAGTGTTGCAGGCTGCAAATGTCTGTGTTTGTGTCAGACCTGTTTACAGCTCTGTACGTGGAGAGAACCTGTGCAGACAGGGAAGTGACGACTGCTTTCAAGCCTAAGAAGCCTATTTCCTGTCATTCTTGAAAATCCACAGCAAAATCTGCCCAAGTTCTTTTGTCCTGAAAGCTGAAAACTAAGCATTGTGGAAAACTTAAGGAAAATGTTAAGATATGCACAGAACATTACTATAGCTCATTATTATTTCATAAAGTAAATATTAAAATATTTAAACTAGATTTGTTAAATTAGATTTCTTCAAATTCAGGGTTTTATCCCTTCTGCTAATTTTGCATTAAAATCAGCTATTTCTACAATTATATTTTGTAGTGACATTTCAAATACTGTTTAATTAATGTTCACAGGAGCCTTGAGAGTAAATGGAAGTTAGAATAAAATAGTACATTCAAAAATATTTAATACAAACAGTCAGTATTTGTTCAGATTTTAATCTTCAGAAAACAGTAATTAAGGATAAGGTGATGAGACAGCATATCACATCCAACAAAGTGGACTGAAAAGCCAATTCTGCAGATACAGATCTCCTCAGGACTCCAGCAGACAAATATTGCCTTTCCCAAAGGATACATGGGTGGAAGGTTGATCACACAGCTGTGTGACCTTAGTAAAAACCAGGGACATTCCAAAAAGGGGAAGCTCCATGCATGGTCCCCACACCTGCAATTACTTTTAAAACTTTTATCTGCAATCTGTTACTAGAGGGATGTCTTGGTTTGGAAAGACAGGTATCTGCCAGGGAAAGCTGGAGTTTCCCTTAGAANCAATTGCTTGTGGATGATTGTTCGTGGATCATGGCTTGGTGAGCCTTAATGGCCCCTCAGCAGAAAATATCCCCCTGGAGGGAGGATAGGTGGTGCAAGAGATAAGAAACACTGGCCCACCTGGTTTTAACAGCTGGCCCATTATCAGAAGGCACCCGCCCCGCTCCTCCCAGAGTTACAAGAGATAAAGAAAAACATCTCCCCAACTGCTTTCAACAGATGAATAGAATACACATTTTTGGTTCCATAACCTAAGACAAGGGAATTGTTTGCTTGTATATAGTTTCTGGAAGATTTAATCTCTGCCTTAATCAAATGGATTTTCTTGGAAATGTTAGTTGTGAGAAGAATCTGTAAGAGAATTTATAGACAGTTGAATTAAAGGTAATTCACAAAATATCTACAGTAACACACAGAGGTCATGCCATCTATGCTATATACTGTTATTCTAAGTTATGCAATTATTTCCTCAGTGTCTTAGGAGAAAAGAAAGATTTAGATTATTTCCTAATAACACTAATTCCAGTATACAAACTCTGCCTGAATGTCTTAGGCACAGTGTATTTGATAAAGGGCCATATTTTCAGTAGCATATGGGCAAAAAACAACAAATGCTAATCCTTCATTCAGGCTTAAAGTCTTTGGGATTTGCTGCAGTTGCCACTAATTAGAAATCACATATTCTGCTGTTAAAAAGGAGAACAAAAATAAAAAGGCTACAAAGTTTTTTGCTTACTTTCTATGTGGCTGCAACCCTCCCCACCTCAGCGGCAGGCTGTGTCAAGGCAGTCAGGTATCAAGGGAGCAAACCTCTCCTGAAGTGCTGAGATTCCTCACACATATTCCCCATGGAGCTTGTTCCCTGAATCCCACTGTCAGTGGAGGCACTTTCAGCCAGCAGTTCATCCCGGTATGTACCTTGATTAAGCTGGTAAAAACTGTGCCCTAGAAGAGCCTGTGCGCCTCCAGATAAAGGAGATGCACAAAGTTCAGTCTGCTGCAGATGTCAGTGCTGCAGATGCGAATCCCTTGTCTCCTGTCCCTTCAGTCAAGAGCGTAAATCAGTCAAAAAAAGAGGCAAAGGATGCACACCCCTCCAAAAGAGGTCAAAAGAACAATGTAGGGATTTGCAGGTCCTCACTTGAGGACTTCCTCCCTGAGTGAGGCCTCTTATAGAGCATTCCTGAGGACAAGAAGCAGCTGGCTGGGAACAGTTGGTACAGATTTACTGAGGATAAACTCTGCCTGAACAGCTTGATGGCCTTTGGTTATAAAATGACCAGATTTTTCAAGAGGAGAGCAGCATAGAGTGGTTCAAGGGGAGCGCCACAGGGGGGTCTCCACTGGCACCTGTCTACTTAACAATGGTATCAGAAGCTGGAAGAGTGACTTAGTGCACTCTAGTTGTGCTTGCACACACCAGCATGGATTTATGAAGGTGAAATCCTGCCTGACCAACCTTATAACCATCTGCAGTGAAAAGACAGGCTCAGTGGCTGTGGGGAAGGCAGTGGAGTGTTATTTCAAACTCTGAAAAAAGAGAGCATTTTACCTATTACATCGTTCTATAGGTGATTACCTGATAGCAAATTGAAATTATATTGCAGCTATTTCCCTCAGACAAATGTAAATTTTGTTCTCAATACCAAATATTATCTCATTCTGTGCCATGGTGCTACTTGAATCAAATACTGTTAGGAGGAAGATGTTGGCAAAGGAGCAGCCAAAAAAATTCAAAATGGAGAGGTAACTTTGTAACTTTCACTGTTAAAGACAGTGAAAGTTACAAAGAAACTTTCTCCCATTCTCAGTTCTCTGTAAGTGCACTGGAGTACTCTGGAGAGGGGAAAAGGTGAAGTGAGATTTGTCTCAGGTTTCATTGACAGCCAAAGTGCAAGGGAACTTCATGAAGTGAAAAAGAATTTATAGTCTGGGTCTCTGAGCATAGTGTTGCCATCAAAATACTCTGCTTGTGGTGCTCATTTAAACAAAGGGAAGCATGTCAGTGGCTGCAACACTATCCTGTTTAAGTAGGCAGCTCCATGGGGAAAATCACATATTCCTTTTTCCCTGCTTTCCCACCCAATGATTCACAACTTACTCAACCTCTTATACTTATTTCACTGGGCAGCACTTTTCCCAGGCAGTGACAGGGGCCCCTCTCAGCAGCCAAGGGATGAGCTGGTCAGTACTGTGGAGCAGGAGCCTGAACACTAGCCCTGGGTTAAGAGCCATCAACACATAAATCTTTCCTTATTTTTCCCCTTGGAAACTTCATAGTGAGACCACGCATTAGTTGTGCTGGAGCACCTATCAGAAACAGACGAATGAACTAGAAAAAAAAAAATCTTCATTTCCATCACTTTGCCCTTTTCCACTGTCTGTTTGGATCAATGCTTGGATTATAAGTGTTTCTGCAGAGAGGTGGTCTTTTTCTTCTACACGTTAATGGTGTTTATTTTAATGCTTATATTAATTAGTATAAACAGCCTTTTTCATGAAGAGTTGCAAAAGCTTTGTAAACTGGATGCTGCCCTTGGGTCACTTGCTCACTTTCAGATGGCCCCTGAACCCAAAGCAACAGCCAGATTACATCCTCTGGATTGTCTTTTAAGCATCATCTCGCTGTTGACAGTCATTCTTCTCCAGATGGGAAAATTCATGTCCGAGTGCACAACTTTTTTATATTGGGGATTTATTTTGGATATGTAATTTTGTTTCTTTTCTACAGCTTTGAAATGCTGCAGAGATAACGACCAGTCTGCTCCACTTCAGATCTGGCATGAAGTGCTGCAGAATTTCCATGCTGATTCAAGGGGCACAGCCATTCATTTACCATAGAGCCAGTTGGAGAAGTTTATAACTCAGCAAATTCAGTTGGTTTCCATCTTAGAGTATTTTCTGAAAGATTTCACACCTGATTTTAATTTCTTTTTAAAATTCTCCTTTTGCAATATCTCATACTTTTTGAAGTGACCTTTGCTTGCAAAGAGGAGAGCAATTACTTCTGAGAAACACGTAAATCTCTGGACTGTCTTCATACTTCTTTTTTGGCTTCAATTGCTGACACTCTCAATTTTTTTTTTTTTTGGACCACTTTTTAGAAGTTGTCAATAATGTTCAAGAAATGGAAAACTCATACTGCAAACAGGAACTGTTACATTTTTGATGGTTCATGTTGTAGCTAATAGCTTCCAAATAACTATCAAGAAACAATTTTTTTCAGGAGCTCTATCTTAACAGCACATGTTAACCTCTGCAATTTCACCTAAAAATGCTGAATTGAAGTGGTTTACTAAAAATTCCTCCATTTCTATCAGAAAGAAAAAATCACCCTTTATCTACTTTGTACATTCGTAGATGGTTTTATTCCAACAGGTTTAGCTGTATAAGGTTTGAACAGTGAAAAGCAATGAGTTTCAGAGCTCTCTCTGTACATTGCATCTTGAAAATTGAAGTAATCACAAATGATTGTTTAAAAATGAATGGAAAACAGCTATGCAATATTTTTAAGAAATGCTTTTTCCTCAGCAACTCTTGGTCATGGAGCTTAATAGTGACTTACAATGCCTTTAGCTATTTATTCAAGCAGTTTTCCAGGAAAGGTTAGTAATTATTAGTCTTATATTTCTCTTCTGCTGGCGAGTGCCAGTCTAAGACGAGTCAAGTTACTCTTCTGCTTTCTGCCATTTTTAGATAGACTTCTGAAATACTCCTTGGTTACAGAAATAAAGACAAAAAATACTATATTTTCTCTGAGGAAGACCCCTCAGTTGCAGGCACCTGAGACTAGCAGTGCAGGAGGCATTCCTGCCTCCTGCAAGGCATCTGCACTGGGGACAGACTGCAAAACAAACACCTGCTCCCTACACCAGCATCAGCACTGACTCTGCATTGGGCTGGATTTAAGTTGCCATTCTCACTGAAGTCAGTACACACTCTCCAAAGCAATTGTCATTGACATACATGAAATTGCATTCTTGAAATAATTCTCTGAGATGTCACCAATGCAGCATTGTGCAAAGCACAAAGCATAATAATGCTTCTTAAAATAACGATGGTGCCTTACATCTGTTGCTATTTCTTAGGGGGGGTTTTGATCATGTATAACACGACACGATAGATTTTAATGTACTGCAAATCACTTAAATACTTTCATTTAAAATGAATTTTGAAATGACTGTTTTCCCAATTTGTTGCTGATATTAAGGCTTTTATATCTTGTGCAAGCTCTTAATCATTAATTGCTCAGAAGGCACCTCTTTGTTTAGGTAAATTACTATTAAATTTTTTAACCAGGAGGGTGGATGAAGACTCCCAAAGCCAAGAACATCAGCACTCACCTTTAACTGAGAGTAAAACTGAAAAGCAGCTAAGATGCCTCCAAGAAATGAGAGGAGCCTTTGCCCACAAAGCACATTGCACATTAATGTGGTTATAAAATGAGCTGTGTCATAGGCAGAGTAACCCGGGAGGTGGTGCTGCTCCCAGGCTGATGGACAACTGAGTGCTGAGAGAGAGTGTGCAGTTTTGGGGTAGGTAGATGGGGAATGGGCAATACTCAGAAGGAACTTCCACAAATTGCTTTTCCCCTGAGGAAACATGGAGCATCTCTTTGGAAAACTAATGAAGTAGTATGATAAAATTCATTTGGCCTCAAATACCAATAAATCTGGCCACATAATTTGCCTTCTTTCACTATCCACGAGGAAAGTGGGCAGCAAATTACAGCCACTCTTCTCATGTTGGACAGCACAAATTACAGCATGTAAAGCCCAACATAGCACTTAGGCCCTCCAGTGCTGGGCACCAAGAGACTCCATTTAATGATGTATGTCCTCCCCCAAAGACACCCATGTGCCCAGCACTGCTGAATGTAAAGGCACGTCACTGACATTTCAAGCACATGCTTGAAACTCTCCTCCTCTCTGGAGTCTGTGCCCCAGCACCAAGAAAAGCCAAATCCACTGCTAGAAAAGTACCTTGTAAAAGGTGAAGCATGGGTTTAATCCCTCAGCTTCAGTCATAGCTGGTTGTTTCCCACAAGCCAAGAACAGGCTGAGGGCACCGTTGTCACCACCCACTCCTGGGCTGAGCAGCTATACAGACTCTGCTCCCCATAAGGACCATCCCTCACTCTGGAATTCAGGCAGCATTTTTGTCATCATGTGGAGAGCAAGACATCAGCTCCAGCCCACCAGTAACTGGTGGGCTTCACCATGAGCCCTGGTCTCCACCAGTTTTCCTATTGCAACATGAAAAGCTGTAAGTGATGAGGTGAGAGAGAGGCAGGGATATCTCACTATTGCTTTGTGCTGAAATAAATGCTGAGCTTTAAAAATGGGCCTTTCTGTCTCATGGAAGCAAGCACAAGATAAACGAAGAAGCAGTTAGGGGCTGTGATTGAGCCTGTTCCATGTTTCCTGTCCTCTGCCACTCAACCTCCCCCTCTGGGCACCAGTGCTGAAGCCATGGTGGGCAGGTCAGTGAAGGGAACTGAGCTAGCTGAAAACTGAGCCCTCTGAAGTCCACAGTCTTCTCTAGAAGACACCTACACAACATATGCTTTGTGTTTGACTTGTGTTGTCAAGCAGTACCTTTAGAGGTAGCATCTCATTGCTCCTCTGTTCTTCAGCATTGTGATAAATACAACCTTTTGCTTGATGGATTGCAGTAGTGAAAAGGAGACAGTAGCCTAAGCATGTGAATCATGAATAGGAGGAAGGAGGTTTTTTACAGCAAAGAGAGGCAGACTGGAGGAACATCTATTGATTTAGCTTTATATATTATTTTGCAATATACCAAGGTACAGGACCTGTTCTAAACACCCAATACAGAAAACATTTACTGAAAACTTCATCATTTTTTTTAAGCAAAGAGTTTTCATTAAAAAAAAAAAACACCTCCACATCTCTTTTTTGCACCGATCAAAGTTTTATTTTAGAAAGCTGTAAGTATTCTTTTCAGAAAGTTTATCAAAGCTCTTTTTCAGACAAACTAAATGAAACAAAATGACAAACACAGATATGAATGTTCTCATTTGCATTTAGATAAACATTATAAACACAGTTTAAGCAGTAGTGATTTTGAGAATACTTAAATGGCTTTTAGTTGTAAATGCTACGCTCCACTTAGCTTAAATAGTTACTTTCTATGCATCATTAGATTTGCATTAGACATCCCGTACTTCTACACTCAAATCAAGGCCAGCCTTGAAAACATCATGTATGGTGTGGATTTTGAATGGGATTATTTCCAGAATACTGGGCCAAACTATAATCTAGTGGAATTAGCTGGAGGATTTTGAAACAATTGTACAAAAGATATGACTTGAAAATGAATTTGAAACAGAAATTTAAATACAGCACACACCTAACTAGAGGTCCCAAGAGAGAGTGGATACAGCCCCTGCTCTTCCTAGGCACAGCTCCAGATCCTTTGGCAGTTTGAACCCAGTATTCCCACTGGGAGCCTCTGAGTGTGATGCACCTCACTGGAGAGAGGTCTGCTCATGTATCTATCTGCCTTTGCTGATCCAGGGTAAATCCATCCTCCTTTATCCATCCATACCCATCAAAAGCTACAAGCTGTCTGGAAATAGCACCAAAAATGTGTTCTCCTGCAAGAATTTAAATAATAACTACATTATAAAAATAATTTAAGGTAAATTTATATTGGCCATTCAGCGAAGGCTGATTTATATGAACAGTTCTTCTTATTCCTTCATCATATTCTGTAAGTTGTTTCAAAATCAAGAATAAAATAGGTATTGAAGTAAGGAAAGTTAGAGAAGAGACTTGGTCTGGTCAAACTTAAAGGACACAATTTTTATAACCAAAATCATGGATAAAAAATAAATATAAAAGTTATCAGAAGCCTTGTATATGGAATAGGGAAGAGAAACTTGGAAAGGCTTTTCTCCAGAAAGCATTCCCAAACACAATTTGAACTTTTCTACATTTTTAGGATTACATCTGACTTGGAGAGGATAAGCCTGTGAGTCCAAACCAAAACCTAGAGCAGATGCCCAAGTACAATTTTAAAGTGGTTTCTTCTTTTGGCAGCTGCTGAGACAAGTGGCAGAGGGGGTAAAGAAAGAAGCTGATGCATGAACTTTGCTTCCTGATTATTTCTGGAGATTTCCTGCGGCTGGAATCAAAGAGGAGAAAGTCTCATTGGCAGTGCAGCTCTCACACAAGGGTCTGACTCTCTCCTGGCCCATCTGCCAGTCAGCGCCTACAGGACAATTACCAGTTACAAACACTGCTGACTGTAATACTCTCCTTTGCTGCATCCAGGTAGGACTAACCACAGGCTAAGCTGGATGCTGATCCTGTCAATGTGGGACAGTAAGGCACTTGCAG
Organism: Rhadina sibilatrix; assembly: GCA_013400275.1. NCBI lineage: Eukaryota > Metazoa > Chordata > Aves > Passeriformes > Phylloscopidae > Rhadina > Rhadina sibilatrix. The sequence continues at coordinate 53,457 of VWYO01024407.1, forward strand.
AAAAAAGTGCAGCATCAATAGCCAACACCAGCTTTTGATCCCATATGCATATCAAGTTTTCCAGGCTGCAGCACTGCTCAGCAATCCCACAAATCCCAGGTAATTCAGCTGCCATTGCCAAAAAAGAGGCAGGATCACACCACTTTTGTGTGACTCCATCTAAGGACCTCCCCAGTCCCAGTGACAGCTGGGCCACCCTGCTACACATCCAGCCCAGCCCTTGCCCAGGGACTGCCCATGTGCCACCCCTGAAACAGAGGGAGAAGGTCTGAACAGAGGAATGTCTTTACATTAGACATAGAGCAGAACAAAGGGAGGGAAGCACAGGGTAACCATATTCCCTTCATCTCACCTTCTCTGCATGGCAGTGATACATTTTCTAGCCCAGACAGTGCAGTCTCACTATTTTGTTTTCATCCTCCTTGTGGCAAAATTTGATTTGACACTGCTGTACAGGGCTGTACCTTGCAAGGAGTCTGAGGTCTGTTTCTAATGAGCTACCACTGTATGGCATGACCCAGCTCTTACCAGAGCTCAGTTAAGGCAGAGCTTATTACATCTTCCTTCCCTAGTCAAACATAATATTAAGAATTAAAAAATTAACATAATACTAAATTGACATAATATAGAATTTCAAACTCATCATCCTGTAACCTGTCACAGTTTATGAGATTCAGTGGGTACCCAGAGGGGCATGGGATGTTCTATCTTGCCTCTACTGCTCTTATTTCTCAAATGGTTGTGAGCATAAAAGGTTTGGGCTTTGTTACCTACAATGATGGAATTCCATCTCATCCATTCCCCTGTTGTCCATCCTCCAGGAATGAGAAGATACTGCTTGTTCTTTCACAGTTTACATACATCTGGGCCCAAAATCTCTTCTATTGAGACTGCAAATTAAAGGCCTCTGGGCTGTAGATTCCCTTCATGAGCTCATACATACCTTTTGGACATGGCTGCTGCCGAGATCTTTTTGAAGTTGCCCCAGGACATTTAAAACCTATAAAAATGGCTGGTACTTTAAAATTTCAAAGTATTTTTTCTAGATTGCTTCATGCTATTTCCACAATGACAATCTCCTTCATTTCTTATGACTTACACATCCAGTCGAAGAGAAGCAGCAAACTAGCTGTATGTCAAGTTTAAATGCTGCTTTGATTACAGCTTTGTTCACTGCCCAATACAAATCAGCCAGAAGGTAAATGCCCAGATACATGATTCTCTATCACAGATGACATAATGAGTGATTTGCACCTCATAATTCTGTTGGACAAAGATTAAAGAGAAGCAATGGCTCAGTTTATATTTACTGGATAATATATTCAAATATACTGAAATATTTATATTTCTCTCATGGGCAAATAATAGAAAACTTATTATGTACTGCAGAAAATAATAAAATCATAAGCATTTTTACTTTTTATGCATAATTAAGCTAGTCACTGTTTCTGTTCCTGTGGTGTGCAGCATAAATCATTGATAAGCAATTAAAATATAAAATAAGCTTTTGAAAGCATTAAGCTAACATAAAATTATTCACTTGTCACATTAAACGAACATTTATCCAATTCCTACAGTTTAGCAGTGTGGCCTCCAGCTATCTACTACATTTTGATACCTCTGAGAAATAATTTTATCCTTATAAACTTCTAAATACCTTAAGACTTAAAATGAAACTTTATATGCCCTTGATGCAAATGATCTCATCAAAAATTCCAGTTGCACACAGACTGCTCACACAAACCATGGGAAACCAGTGCTTTTTTTTGACTTGCTGCTGTTGGGATATCTCATTTTTGAAGTCTTTTGGTGTGGTTATCTGCTTTCTGCAGTCTTGGCATCAACCACCTCAGTGAGGAGGCTTAACTGTCTTGTGTGCGATTTCATCCTTTCCCTCAAACTGATAATTCCATCATTTTTGTTTTAACTGACTCAGTGCCAGACTGGACCAGCCTGGAAGGTTCAAAGAAGCAGCAGAGTTTCAGTGCATCCCAGAGGGCTCAGAGTGGCTGTGTAGTTGGCTTTTTGCTCTACCTGCACTGCTAGAGGTAAAGAAAGCAGTAGGCTGCCATCTAAATCCATTCAGGCATAGTCTATAGTTAACTCTGTTCTGCTGGTAGTGTGTGTGGATGCACTCAGGAATCTTCATAGTGGATTATGCTGATTTCTGCTTGAACACAGCTACCAAAGCCTCTAAAATCCACTGATGTCTTTCCAAAACCTTTAGACCCAACCGGAATAACAATTTCTCAGAACATTTTCATCTCTTTAAAAGCTTGAATCCAAGGGCTCTGAGGCACTAAAATCAAGCCACCGGATAATAGACATGTATCAGCCCATTTTACACCTTACACCATACACCTTCCTTGCCTCGTTATAAATTCAGGTCCCGCCCCAAAACGATAAAATAAAAAAAAATTATTAAATCAATGTAACCCTAGTCTGATTGCTGTTCAAAACGAGTGAAAAACCATTTCATAATTAATGCCAGAACCTGGAAGGCTCTACTCCTGCCTGAAACAGTGTCACAGGGCAGCTCGAGCCAGTCTAACTTGATGTAGTCAGCACACAGCAGTGCGAGATCTTCAGACTGTGAAAAGGGAGCAAACTGGGAAGTAAAATGTGGATCTGTTTTATGAGAAAAAATAGAAGAGGCTTTATATTGAAGAAGAGGAAAACATATCCAGAGGAAAAAAAGGAACTGTGAAAGAAAAAAGGGAAATTATAGAAGTGGGAGGGAAAACATTCAGACTCACACTGCAGGTATTCAATTACACTTGTACAAAATGCGAGTCCATTGCTCAGAATGCCCTTGCAGCCCAGGGAAGGAAAATCTCTCCTGCAAGAGTGACTCAGACTCAGTCCCCCACAGAGGGAAATTAAACTGAAATGGGTAAAAGAATGTGAACAGGAGGAAGAGAGTACTGGCAATGTGCTGTGACTACGAAGTGTTTGTGAACTGGCTTGGGATGCAAGCAGCATCACAGAAGAGACCTTGTCCTGCAAAAGATAAAAATATCCTGTCCAAGAAGTTGTAGGTTAAGCAGCAAAGCCTGACAAGCAGAGGACATATACCCTAAGCACAAATGAATTATCTTTTTGTTCATACATACGCTCATATTTAATTAAGTTAGGATATTGCCAAGCCTTTGGCATACTGCCTGCTGTATAAACATTGCTGGCACAGATATTCTGTAATTCCATTACAGACTTACTAATTCAAATGGAGGAGCAGGCAGGCATGAAACAGCTGGAAATTTCATCTGAAACCCACCTCTGGTTCAGACAGAGAAATGCAATGTGCCAGTGTGGCAGTGATGTCTTCACTAACAGGGCCACCCAAGGTCTCTGCTCATCTCTTCAGTGTATTAGCAGACAAACATCCAAGTCATTCTTGTATCAGCACAGCAGCTCAGGATGATCCCCAGGCACAACCTCATCTGAGCTTGAAGGAGTTACTGTTGGATTATTAGGTTTGCCATTGGTGGGATTCAATTACTTCTGCAGTATTTAAGTAAGAGTAATGCAAAGGGGCTCCAGCTGGGACCATGCCTCCGTTTTACTGGGAGACAGTTTCTTTCTCAAAAGGGGCTTGCAGTTTCAGCTGATGATACAGAGAGGGGAAATAGAGGCATTAAGATGAGATTTTATTATGTTTGCACAGAAATACAGTTAGCAGGCAGACACTAATTCTAAAATGACACTTTTATATTAGCAGACATCCAGGTAATAACCACATGCCCTTCCATAGTCAAAAGAGAAGAAAGGCAATTTTAGGCCAATAAAATAAACAAAAAGTCATGTATAATAATAAGAAGAAAATGTATGTTAGACATCCAGAAATGTAAGACTTTGGAAGCTGAAGGAATGGAATTGGAAGCTCCTTGATCCTTACCTCCCCACTGTGCCATTGTCCTGTAGTATTTGTAATTGAAAGCACATGCTTTGACGTACATAAACGAAAACCAGACAGACTGGGGCTCTTACTGTAGATTCTATAAATCTTAGAAAAGTAGCTTCCACCACAAATAGCACACTAGAGAATCTGGCTTTAGCTGCAGTCATACTTACCTGAAGAATTAAGACTTCTTCTTCCAAAGACTTGTTTGATGTCAGCTCAGGTGCTAGACTGGTTTGCAGTGCTTGGCCTGATTCACTTTTCTTACCAAATCTCCCCAATGTATGCAAGTTCTCAGAGACTCTCCTGGGTCCAGGAGGGAAGCCCTGCATGCTGTAATGGACAAACATCTTATTTAGTGTCCTGTGGTAGAAATGGGATAATTTAGAGCTGGGGAATCCTCATACATAAAAGGTAACAGGTCTCAGAAGCTCAAGATGGAACAATTCACAAGAGTTGAGATTCAGACTTCCATGCTCTTGATTATTCTTTTACCAATAATGTTATTTTACAGACACCGAGAGCAGGTCTGTCTAAGTCCTACAGGAGCCGTACTGCACAAAGAAGAGTTGGCAGCATTTCTGATACTCTGCCTTACACCAAGACCATGAAACCACTTCTTCAAAGCAGGACACTGTAGTTACCTGTGATGTGCCCACACCAATTTTTCTAATTAACAGGTGTTTTTCTACCTGCCAACCCACCATAAGAGGAGCTTCACTTTCTCAGAATCGTGTTTTCTGAAACAGGTGCATCTGGTCTCCTCTTTTCAAAAATATTTCAGGCATGTACTGTAAAGATACCATGGACTTTCCCATGTCCCACTGAATGTTGAACTAGGAAAGCCCTTAAGACCAATGGGCTAAAGTAACATAAATTCAATGTAGTTTCTTCAGTTTCTGTTGACTTTCTTCATACAAAGCACCAATCATTAAATGACAAAGACAATAGATATTTACCTACTATATTCACTCATTTTCACGGTATTTTAACTCATACATTTTTAATAAAAGCTTCCAACAGATAAAAAATTATATCTTAATCTGCTCTTCTCCTAATTGTTCAAGGCACTGTTTATTATTTCTCAGCTGCTGGATCTTAAATTTTCTCTTGCATCAGCCCAGGTTATTTGTACCTTTTTTATTACCCACTCTTGAAACACTTCTTTGACACTTCCTGGTTACAGAGTTAATAAAGATGGGTTAGTTTCTAGTTCTAGTAAGGCTGATTATGTGTATATATACATATATATGCATATGTATTTGTGTGTACCCTACATATCTGTATCAAGGTAGCAGATACTTGCATCAACACATTTAAATTTTAATGCAATTGAATTTTCATTTGCTTTTTAAAAGCCTGTTTATACAAACTAAGCAACTCAATCCAATCAATGCTGCACTCAAACTGCTGTTGCTCCAAAAAAAAACCCCAACAAAACCAAACCCATAATCATCCTATTAGAAGAATTCTGAAGTCCCCAAATTGACTTCTATAAATAAATCAGATGTGTTTTAGAATTCCTAGCATGTTCAGGGGGCCTTCATTTTCACCAGTCCTTCAGGAGAAATTATTGTCTTCATCTGAACATTGCTTTCTTCCTTCCTTCTTTTAACTGAAGGCTCAGCTCAGAGAATAAAAATATTTTCTGATTTCTTAAAGGCATTTACACGACCAGTGCTACATAGCCCTATGGCAAACACATCTGACTTTATCCAATCCAACTGAAACCAATGCACTTCCACTGCAGTCAGCAATTAATTTGCTATTTCCTGGTTTTATCCCAAAAGGTGACCAAGAGATAACAATGATTTCTGCAAATAGGAGTTGTCTGACTGCTGGAGTTGAAATGCAAATAAATATCCTGCTGTACTCTAGGGGAAATATTCTAAATTAACAAAGCAAATAATCTAAATATCCTAACAAGCAATTAGGCAGGAACAATGATATCAGAAAGATCAGTCTCTTTGTAATACACTGCTTCCACTCACATGAGAATAGTAATTGTGGTATGTGGAAATACAAAACTGGAGTACAACCTCTACCCACACAGTTTTACTATACAAAATTAATCTAATACATTTTCCTAATGTTGTACAGGCAGCTAATTAATTGTAGACCACGCAACCATCACAAGAGTAACAAAATGCTTTTATGCAGGTAGTAAACACTGCTTGCTGAGAATATTATTCTATTCAGTAAACAGTGTTTGAACTGAGTAACTGCAGGAATTCCATTTCTCTTACAAAGAGACCAGTGACCTCATTGAATAAGCAGTTCACTGGGCTTTCACAAAAGCTCTCAATTAGGATGAGGAGCACATTGTACAATCAACAGATACATGGATTGAGAATCCACCCACTTGATGGCAGCTGTGATAAATTACTGAAAACTTTGCTGCTGAAGCTGAGAAAACACAGGGTCTTCATTTTAAAGAGAAAAATTTTCAAGGCAGTATTTTTGGATTTTTGCCTGAGTACTATTTTAAATGCAAACCCCAAGTAATTTTAATAGGGAATCATTTAAACATATCAAAACACCCCTATGACGAAAAATAACAAATGAGTATTTCAACTATGTATGGATAATTGTGTATTTACTTAATTGCAGAGGAAAACACAGACCTGTGCTTAATTGAAAGATACTGTAAAGCAGTGTGTGTATATATATATAGAAGTCCACATTTATAAATATATAATACATTAAGTTATTATTGTTAAAATATTGCATATACTAAATATAATATGTGATGATGCATATAAAATCTGTAATCATGCTTATAAAGATTATTTATATTTTTGCTAGTCTTACTGTATTTCCCTTCTGCACTAGCTATTAAGATTGCTATCTATGATGCCTTAAAGCCAAAACCAGTGGTATATTGATATAAAGGCAAAACCTGCAAACACTGGTGAGAACAGCTGGTTTAGCTCCAACACTGCAAAACGAAAAACTGTAGCAGTCCTGCAATCGAGAGTTTAATCCTCAGTGGCATCAAGAAGAGATGTCACTCAGCTGAGGGAGGTAACTCCAGGAACCAGGAGGCAGCTTTAGAGCCACTGCAGCAGGATCACATCCTCCCCTCCTCTGAGCAAACCAGTGTCACACCCAACAGCTGAGAAATCTCTGCCTGCTGAAGCAGCACCAGGCTGGTGAAGCAGGGCATGAGCTTCCTGCTCCTGATTTCTGTCTCTGGACAAAGATTCCCACGGATTAAGGGGATGTGACCGGCTACTTGGGTGAACTTCAGCCTATTTCGTGATTAAAGGAAAGCAATTTTTTAGAACACTAAACCAAGTCTGGAAACATTAAGCTACAGGGAACAAGAGAAACTCATAATTGGGAAATCCTAACTGGGACTTTGAAGTTGGAATATAGATGCTACCATTTAACCTTGAGGGGGGAAAAACCTAGAAACCCAAATAATAGTAATGGAGTAAGTTCATCTGCTTTGAGATCTTAGAACAAAGCAATACTAAGAACTGCTGTGAGTTAAAAGCTAGCATTAGTATACCTTTTCTTTTACTTCTCATTATTTGCATTAGAGGATTAAAGTCTTTATATGCAATTATGAGTAACTCATATTTTCTACTAATTTACTAGAGTTTGGTAATGGTACCAATACATTTTCTTCTCAGCTCAAAGACAACTTTGCCAGCAGGAATTGCTAGGACGAGCCCCACTGAAAGCTGTTGCAGCAAAAATACCTCAGGTGGATGTGCTAGAGATCCTATGGTACCAAGGGCACAGCACGAGGCACACCAACACAACAGAAACAGGACAGAAATGATGCACCTGCCTATTCAGGTGTTTTAACAAAAACCAGGCAAGTTTGCAACGGAAATCTCAGTGCTCTTGCGGAATATCTGACTAGACTTAAATGCCTAAGTTTATGAGGTAAATACCAAATCCAAAGTGAGACATCTGTACAACTTTAAAAGTATGAACCTGAAGAAAACTCTTACACAACCCCTGCAGAGCCTTGTCCTTCCTAAGTGCAGCATTACCATTTACCAAAGCTCCCTAAGTCCTTCCAAGGTCCGGCATTGCCTACTGGTCTGGCACTGCATCTTGGTTATGGCTGGGAGCCTTGATGTTCCTGCCCCAAATGTCAACAGGCATCCCTAAATCCCTAAGACATATCTGACAAGCATCCTGGCATTTTGAAGTACTCTAGTTGTTGGAAAACAGAGATGCATTTCAACTGAAACACCCGTGTTCTTATCGTTCAAATCACTTATAAATACAAAACAGATTTTCACATGTTTTAAAGAAAAGTCTTGTGGAGGTAAAAGAGCTTTTTTTCTGTGTGAAGAAGCTCCTACTACAACCGGAAGAACTTTTGTGTTCTTTGTCCTAATTAAAAAACAAATCTTCAGAAATTTCCTTGTAAGCAACACTGGGCAGCACTGTAGTCTTGTATTTGAAAATGTGCATCTTTCTAAGAGTGTTAAACTTCACACTATGCCAATTTTGACAACAAGATGAGACACGTTCCAGCACAGAATACACCAACATCATGTTGTATTTGTCAGAAACTGGGTTGCACATTATAAAATTAAAATTGGAAGAAGCTAAGTAGTTCTAAAATGGCAGAGGGACTCTGTGGCCACTAGGACTGTATTCTGTGGAAATGCAAGTAAGTCAGTGTTATGGCCTTGTGTGGAGAAAGGGCTCAATTATCTTTTTATCAGCCAAAAGTGTGACAGTGAATTAAAAAAGAAACAAATCTTAGAACTGTTAAATTACACTGTTTTATTTGTACACACTAGCAACACTTATTTCAGTATGTGCCTCCATAGCACAGATACCCAGAAAAACTTTCTTCTGACTTTAGGAAGGATCATTCACATTCATAAGGAGTCAGAATGTCCTGCTGGCCTTGTAGCAGCATGCTTTTAGCCAAAAATTCCATAACAATCCAGCTGCTCTTTCCCACTGAGGTAAAAGCAAGTGTAACAATTGTGTCCATTTGCACTGACATGAAACAACCTGACTCAAGTGCCTCTTCAAAAGGCATTACCATCACCTAACCTTACTGCTATTAATATTAAAAAGGAGATTAATATTATTTTTCAAACAGTTCAGTGTAAATTAAAAGACATGGAAAAAATGACAATGTGATAAACTGCAGTCTTCTAGACAATTCTTGATGAATCACTCTAAACTGAGATTTTATTTCACAGAAAACTAACCAAAACAAACCCTTTTAGGTCTTTCTAATTAGGTACAGCCTTGAAAACTATCATATTCCTTGCAAGAAAACCAAGCACAATTTTTTAATTTAACAAAATTGGCTTGTCCTCTACTTACATGCAAGCACAATATTATAAATAATTCCATTAATACTTTTAAAACTCTTTCCAATGAAAGAAAATTTCTGGTTTAAGACACTGCTTCCATGCAAAAATAACTAATATCTAATACAAAATTAATTCTCTTATCCCTAGAAATCTAGATCTGAATTTTCTCTATTCAGCTTATCCCATATTTGCAATATGATTCATTGTCCTAGCAAAAAAAGTTGGCAATCTCAAACTGTATGGCAAAGCTGCAATTGATGACTGATTGGCATATACTGGACCTCTGTGGCTTCCAAATTATTTCTTGCAAGTTGTATTTCATTTTTCTAAAAGACAAACCATCTGGAATACATAACTCAGAATTAGTATATAAAACATCCTCTATTTTTTTAAACTTTGGATTTGAAGTTACTGAACATCTAATTTAGCCCCTGTGGAGTCTGGAGGGAAGAGTCATTGCTCCACGGATTTGTAGTCTTGGAGGGAAAAAAAGTAAAACACTAAAAACTGATTAACATGCAGGATGAGAGTCATAGAAATGGAAAGAAAAGTATTAATCAGCAGTGGAAGCGGGAGAGTTTAACAGCATGTTTGAATTCAGAATTATCTACAGCAGAACTCCAAATGCTTGTATAATATTTGAAAAATCATCCTCTCTTGCAAACTTTTCTGCACCTTTGTAATAAAGGATAGATTCATTGGTTATACTACAAGTAGATTCTCCTTTTCATGGTGTACACCACAATACAGGGTGCAGCCTAGTTGTACACAACCCCAAATTCAATGAAGATCTATGTTTAACTGTAGGACAGAAGGTAATTATTTTTGTGCAAGATCATTCCACTCAGTATGTTTTCCTAAATTCAGATGGACCACACTGTATCTATGAAATCTAGAAAGAAGAGGGAGAGGTAATGGCACAAAACAGGATTTGTTTCAAAAAAGAAGACAAAATATTCTAGATGTGCACTCCAGATCTACTGATCTCCAGAAACCTTCATTTGCTGTTAGGACAGTAAACTGTTCTGTCACCAGATGTTACAAGACTATCTGGAAAAAAGTAAATAGCTTTCTCTTTTTCTTTGGGTTTCCCCCTATGACTGATGCAAATACAAGCCTAGGAAAATTGCTGCTTGGCTTGCATCTGTCGCTGAAGGAAAAGACACGAAAAAGAACTGTTAAAAGACAAATACTAAGTTGCGTGTACAGGAAGCTTTAAATAACAAAGATAAGAAGTGGAAATACTATGAAATATTTTTAAGTTAATTCCCTGTCTCAAACAATTTTTGCACACATGTAGCTCCAAGACTACTAAGACTCAGACTGTTTCAGCGTGGCATTACACAAACACCAAGTGTTGTACAAACACTTGCACCACACAATAACAGTATAAGAATTTGTACCAATTTTCCTGACTTTATTCGTCCATCTGAGAATAAATGAAAATTTTTTCTAAGAGGAAAAGCAGTATCATAATTTAAGCTTCAGCATTAGTAAGTATGGAAACACATTTTTATATACTGAACACTTGTTCACTAATAACATTTTCATGCAACTGCTTTCTGTTCCTAGCCTGGATAATTACTGAAGTGTAAGAACCACAAGAAGATGCAAAAAGGCATGTTGGTTTAGGCCTTTCATTCAGAATTCCTTCAGTGGGGAAACACGTCTTCCTTACAATTTCAATGAAGTGTCATAAAAGTCAGGTTGTCAGCTTAAACAGGGAAACATATGTTTCATTTACAGGTGTGCCAGGATAACTACACTTTGACAAGTTTCTTTTTCTTATACACAGTCTTATCTTGAATGTGAACTCTGTTTCACTGGACCCTCCTGCTTTGAACAGAAATTATCCCAATATGCAGAATCCTCAGGTGTGACTGGAATACCAGATGCAACTAAATCTTCAAAAGTCAATACTGTAAACTGCGGTTGGTTAGGCTTCGTGGAATGGACCTAAAGAAAACACATATTAACATAACATGAATCAATAAATCTCAATTTTCTTCCTGTAAAATTCTCTGTCACGTTTAAACGACACATTGCTCACTGAAGAAGAAAGAAAATATTCTACATTTGAGAGTAATGTCATTTCCCTTTATTTAGGCTATGCAGTATTAGACATGTAACAGGCCACACAGAAAAATCGAGTTTTTCATTGAAACACAGTTCACAGAACTGATGGAACAAGGGCTATAGGATGCTGCAAGTATGACAGAACAACTGTTTAAGTCCAGTAAAAAAGAAGAAGACCACCATCCAACAAATTGGATTTCACTCTTCAGCAGATAGGATTAATTGAGACAATTGCACGAGGATTTATTCCATTAGGTGTGCCTATTTGTACTCCTTTTAATACCAGTAGTCACTGATGTTTTGCATGCTTCTCTCAGACTCAAATGCTACTTAAAAAATAAAGTGGTCACAATCAACCTGCAATTCCTACATTAAATCCAATTAAATGTGGATTTAACAGGTGTGGATAAATGTGGATAAAGGTATCAGAGATGACACTGTCATGGTCTCAATGTTAGTTTCAACACTCCAAGGAAAAAAAAAAATCACATTTCAAAGAAGAAAAAGATTTGGGTGGGTTCTTTTTTTTTTTTTTTTTTTTTTTTTTTTTTTATTCTTTTGTAGATCTCTGNTCATACTACTGTGCAGCCTGCTGTATGCCATCTCCTAATGTAATTGTTTCCAGACAGCAGGGCAGATAGTACAGCTTGCATGAATCAAACACAAATATAGCTGATTCTTCTAAATGGGCATTTGCTCAAGCAACATATTCTTAATGTTTAATATTTAACAAAATTCAGTAGGGCTCCTTTGCAGTGGAGCTGTTTTACTTGGTACATCAGACAAACTGACTCATTTTTGATGAGACTGTCAGGGTCTCTGTGTGGCACTACAACCCTCTGGTGTGTCAGCCACTCCTCCCAGTTTGGTGTCAGCAGCAAACCTGCTGAGGGTGCACTGCACCATCATCCAGTTCATTATTGAAGATGTTACACAGGACTGATCCCTGGGTGCATTACTGGTAACTGGCCTCCAACCAGACTTTGCAGCACTATCACCACACCCTGGGCCCAAATGCTAAGCCAGTTTCCAATATACCTCACTGTCTGCTTACCCAGTACTCTGCATTTTTTCTAAGAGGATCATATGAGACACAGTGCCAGAGAGAGAAGGTACTGAAATACAGGTAGACAATTATTACCCACTGCTCTAACCTCATCTACCAGACCAGTCATTTCATTGCAGAAATTTACCCAGTTGGTCAAGCATGACTTTCTCTTGGCGAAGCTACACTGGCTAGTCCTGATGATTGTCCTGTCCTTGCTGTGCCTGGAAATGGTGTTCAGAATTAGCTGTTCAGCCACCTTTCCAGCAAACATGATGAAGCTCTCAGACCTTTAATTGCCCGAGTCCTCCTTCTTCCATGTTTTTTTCCAGTCTTCGTGCACTTCTCCCAGTTCCCATGATCAATCAAAGATTATTGAGCAAGGCTTTGCAATGTCAGCTGTATCCCATAAATACTCAGTGACTTACACCCATCCAGCTTGCTCAAGCATTCCCTGACCTAATCCTCTTCCTCCAAGGCCACATCTTCCTTGCTCCTTCCTCTTTCATTCCTGCAGCCTAAGATTCCAGATGTCCAGCCTGGCTAATAAATACTGATGCAAAGGCAGCATTAAGCACGTCAGCCTCCCTCTTTCAACATTTATCTTGTTGAGCAAAACCCTTCTCTTTGGCTACTTTGCACCTACAGGAGTGCTTCTTATTTCTTTGAGCATCCCCGGTCAGCTAAAATTCTATTTGGGATTTAGCTTTTCTAACTTCATCCCTGGATTCTCAGACATTTCTGTATTCTTCTCATGTTACCCATTCTTGTTCCCACCCGCTGTATGCTGCCCTTTATAAGTCCAAGTTTGGTGAGGAGCTCCCTGTTCATCCATGCAGACCTTCTGGCCTTCTTGCCTGACTTCATATGAAGTGAGATGGAATTCTCTAGAGAGGGGAGGAGACAATGCTTCCTTGCTTATATCCAAGTGCTGGAGGTGACTCAGTCCAAGGTCAGTTTTGAGGATTTTGTTATTCCTTTCTGTCACATCGATGAAGGTAGGTCAGTAAACAGGCAAAAATTCTCCATTTCAGTATTTTAGCAGTAGGCTACTCTGAGGAATAAATGCAGAGACAACAAAATGGTTTGTGCTTGTTCTAACAACACAGAAAAACTCTTAGTTGTCAATGCAGACTGAAAGCAAAGAAGATTGAGCTGCCTCTCACTTTATGTCTTTACACAAGTGACATAGTGTGGAGACATTTCCATTCATCTGACATTCTGGAGATGAGGTAAAGCTGCTGGAATGGCACCTAGAGCCACGCAAGTGACAATGCAGATGCATACCAGATATGAACCAAGCCTCCAAGCTAAGTAGTTGTTAACAGATGTAGTTTGAACTTCAGCACGTGCTTGTCTGAAGGAAGTGTGTGCTGACTGAATGCGTCACAACTCTTGTGAAGTATAGCAAGTGATAGACAGAAGACCCTTTATATCCTACACAGAATTTTTAAATAATTTTTAACTCAGTCATCTTTTATTGAGAATAGCCTCAGATAAACGTCTAGATCTAGGTGAAGAGCACAAATAAATGTTCTATTTTCTCAAGCATATAGCAGTCACTAGCATTTTGATAAGGCTCTTGACACTAGAGATTTTTAATTACAGTACATGGCATAACAATTGGTCTTTCCTGGGAATTGTAGGTACATGCTGTCATTTTGTGAAGAAAGCTGAAGATGGATGTTCTGCAAGAAGGCCATAATGAATCACTCTGTGATTGCAGAGAGGGAACAGACACAAACACTAACATCCTGAAACCACTGAGTAACATTTACACTCATGTTAAGCTGGAATGAACAACTTTTTCTTTCAACACACCTAGCAATAAGTAGAATCCTTTATATGGTTCTTTTACAAAGAGAGAAGGCAACTTTCATTTCCTCCATGTTCCTTTTACAAAGAGGCCTAAAAATGCACAATGCAACTGTACATAAATTTTTACTTAATTTCCTTACTGGGGAGTCTTAGAATGGTCTCTTGTTCTGCCTAAAATACCCTTTTTTCACTGAACTGAGATAATGAAATTTAGGTCATTATAAATTTAGTCCGTGGACAAGTAAGCCTTTGAGACTCCTCCTGACTCAAAGACTTTTCATCATAACCTCTGATATCATGACAATTTTTTCTATGACATGTTTAAGGTAAGTGACTATGATGGTGAAGGTCAATACTTGAAAATCCTGGATTCTTGTAGAATACTTAGGTCTGTCTTTCGAAAAATGGCCACCTTCTTTTCACATCACAGTTATCAGTGTTCCTGTCAGAAGGATAATGTGCAGCCCCACCAGAAACTTAAGTATGTCTTGCCAAAACCAATGCACATGATTTCATAAAAAATACTTGTCCACTGATTTATCACAATAAATCCTCAAAGAGAGTTTAATACCTCTTTTTCTCAATCTAACCAATACTAGTTAAAAGGTCTGCCTCCCTTTGCTATCCATGAACACAGACTTTGTTACCATGATAGACAGCATGTATTACCACTTTCCTGCTTTTATCCATTCCTATACTAATTTTTTTTTTCTAATTCCTGGTAGAATCTTTGTATCTAAATAACAGAAAACAACTAACCAATTTTCTTGTGAGCAACTAGAACACCAGAGAAAAATCTGGCAATTTGTCACACTCTCATTTTCTGACTGTCTGGCTGTTTTGGCTACAACTTGCCAGTCTCCTTGTGCCTTAAATTTGACTTTTATTGCTATTTTCACAACTGAGGTATTTTTTAAATTACATAGAAAATCACTAAAAGCTTTTAAGTAGCTTTTCTCTTTCTCTCAATAGAGACACCACATGGAATGAAGATTAACACTGCTGTTCTTCCCATCTGTTGGTTGTTGTTGCTTGTCTCAAGGGTTATCTTGTCATAATGGTGTTTGAGCGATGGATCTGCTCTGGGATACACGCACTGACAGTCCCCCACTAAAATCAACTTGGTGAGGTGTCATACAAGTTTAGCAGTCCAGATTGGTTCACTGTTTCCATTTCCCTCTGTGAATACCATCTTTCCCACATGAGTAGTAGCAGGCTGTGACAAAAATCACTTAATCTTCTCTTGAATAAACACACTGAATACATGCATTACAGACTTGACATTATCTGTTGCTGTCTTCTGATACTATTTCTCCTTCACAGACTTTTCTTGAAATAGGTGCAACAGAACTAGAGAAAACACTTCAGTAATACTGCTTGGTTCTGGTTAATACTGTGCCTAAGATATGTGCCTAAGATAAGCCTTCTTGGCCCTATATATGAGATGACACACTTTTAACCACAGCATAAGTTTATATTCAAGTGATCACCAAGACATGAAACTACTTCACAATTCCTTACATCAGAATCCTTCTGTACAAGTTCCTCCTGTTTCCCAAGTGCCACTGCAACATGATGATGGTCATCCAAGCGGGTTTCCTAGTAAAGATGAAAGATAGCAATGTAAATGCATTTTCTTTACTCTGTTTCCAGAGTATAGGCTAGGTAAGCGTTTAGAGTATAGTTCAGAACAACAGCACAGGATAATTTTAAATACTTTAAAATAATGACATTCCAAAAGCAATAATACTTTTATGCAGTTTTGTTGGAGAGCTCAACGATGCAGACACATTAAAATGTTCACAGGGCTGAGGCCAGATTACTATAGGTTACCAATAACTTATCCATTCGTAGGTATTTGTATTCAAGCTTGTGACCTGAGCATGCCTTTACCAGTCTCTTCTAAGTCCCAAACCACATAACCCATCTTAGCTTTTCCAGTGAGATGAACTGCGAACCTCTAGAACAGATTCTGAAAAACAGTGATGTTACTGTAAACTTAAACTAATGACTGTCCCCCTCCTGGCTTTAGACAGCGTATAAGAGCACAACTTTAAATTCCTGACGCAGTCTGAATACTGCTATGTGTAAATACAAATCAGCATTTTTAGATGTGTAACTATATATTTAGTAATATAGTTTTTACCTATTTAATAGCTTGGTTTGAAAGTGTTTTCTTCTAGAAAGACTAAAAATTTATCGTAAACAATTTCAGGGAAAAGAAACCCAAAGGCTTTTATTGTTTTTGAATTCTTATTCTACAGTCAAGCCATAATTCCATTGACTTTTAAAAAATATATCTATCTAAGGAGAGAAAATAAAAATTCCCCTGCTTCTTTATTTGAAAGTTTTCACATAATTTCTGCACACTTTCTAAAGCAGGAATCAAGAATAACAAGAATTTTACCTACGAAAGTGATCCATTTTGATATTGCCATTGTCTGAAAATTAGAAAGTCATTGGGATATTCTCCTGGGACATAACACTGAATCTCCAGTTTTGGCTTCCTTGGAAAAATATTCTAACTGCGCTAAATTATATTATAAAGAAAGCACCTGATGATCTCCTCCTATTTCCTCTGATAGGTTGTTAGTTGCCTAATTTTTCTTCCCTTTTAATCTAAGCAAAATGTCTTTAGAACAATCATAAGTGTGCATCAGGCTTTTCTACAGTTCATCTACTACACAGAATTTTCAAAGGCTTCAGTTGCCAGGATACCATTTCTGTGATTCCAAAACAGCCCTGTATATATACATATATATAAAAAGGTATCAAGCTGCTCAGCTCAAATCCACTCAGCCCAGCTCAGCCAAGGCAGCAGCTGCTCCAGTCATGTGTAGCACCAGTACAACTGCAAAGTGAGGGGATGTTTCTGGCTAACGTGGGTGCCTTGGCTGAAAGGTGCTGCTGAGGAAATAGAAAACTGTGCTTTTACTTTGATCCCTTCAGCACCAAAACTGTGTCCATTTGACAGCTATAGAAGTAAACTATAGAACCCTCACCTACCAAAAGAAAAAAAACAAAACAACCCATCAAGCTCATGTTGTCATACCTTTCTGCAAAGTGCTAGTAAGAAAATGAGTATTTCAATTCTATCTAGATTAAGAAAAATAATATAAGAAACAACTATAAGCCTACAGCATAAGCAGTACTTTACATGACTGCAAGAGCTATAAATATATTTCCTACAGGGTATTTTACTGGGTTTTCCACTCCTTCACTAGGATACAAAACTGAAAGTCAAGCATAAAGAATACTGTCTCAGAGGTAACCACTTGCACGCAGTGTGCACATTTCTGTAACTTCCTCAAAAATAAGAAAGACTATGAATATTAGATGCTTGATCAGGTGTTGCCAAACCATTTCTATAGTTCTGGGGTAGAAGTGGTTTGTGTTTTTCTAGATGAAGAACTACTTTATCTCCTTTTCAATTGCTTCATTTTCTGCCCTTCTTTCAATTTTTTTGCATGTCCAAGAGATCAAAGACAGATCAGAACAGAGTCCACAGTACAGCACATTCAGCAGTGGCTTACAACTGTAATCAGAAGTCTGCAAACAGCTTTAAGCACAGAATTTTCTTTTTGTCAAGTCAACTTATATTACTTCTTGTTTGTTCAACAGATGGTATTTCATATATTGTTAGCAAAATAATTTTTTTTCAGTTCAAAGCTGCATTTAACAGGCAGTGACTGTTTAGATAGACCTTCCCTGCAGAGACCCTGCCCAATGAACAATGAATGAAAAAAGTTCCATTTCATTTATTTCATGTATTCTCTGTGGTCACAAGAGAATTTTCAGCATCTTACAATAAGACAAACTATGGCCTTCATCTATCTTTGCTGTTTTAGAGCAATGTAAATCCAAATGAAAGACAGAAAGGAACATCTTTCCTGGCCTTTACTAGCTGCCAGCAAAAACCTTTAGCAGTGGAATTAATGAAACATAGTGAAACTATAAAAAACAGCAGACTAGATTGCTTCCCTGGAGATATTGCTATACCAGCTTATAAAATTAGTATCTTAAATGGAAATAGATGATTAAACAAAAAGAGGACAATCATATAGAATTTCTTCAGGGTAGAGTGTTTGTTTTGTTAAAATTCCTCTCTATAAACCAAAAAACATATAATGGACCAAAATCTGTTTTTGTCTGCACAGAACAAAAGTGTTACTAGAGCACAGAGAGATTTACAATGATCTCATTTCAAAGACTCGGCAGAATGATGTGTCTGGAATTCAAATCATTATGAATTCACTCAACAACAGACAGCTTATGATGAATCCGTACCTTCCCAGCCAGCAGAACTGATTGACGAGTGAAAACAGTTGGATTAGCTATAGTCTTAGAAATAAAAATTTCTATTCTTACTTATTCCTGACAATGCAACAGGATTAACTTCTCTTACTGACGATGAAAGATGCCAACTACAGCTGCACACCAAAAATTACTAAATATATTTCAAATTGACCCAGGTAATCTCTCTTTGAAATTCATGTTCTGGAAGTAATCTATCTGCATATAAACAAACCAAGCAAATATTTGTTGTAAAAAAATGCAGAAAGTTATTTGTGCAACAGCAGTCTTGCTAGGTGATTCTTAATCCCAGAGCGAAGTTTAGGATAAATCATGTGCTTCCTATATAAAATAATTGTATCCAAAGTTGAGGTAGGTACAAGACCAGAAATGCCTTACATCTCATTTAAGATTCTTCTTTAATATCAATTCCAGTAAGTGCTATCCAGCTATTCTTCCTGATAAATTGTACTCAACTGGGACCAATAAGGAAAGGGTCACAAATACATTCAACATTTTGCAAATCACTAACTAGGAACTTATTTTTGCTAATCTCATAGAATGGCTTACATTGGAAGGGACCTCAAAGACCATCTCATTCCAACTCCCCTGCCTTGGACAGGGACACCTTCCACTAGACCAGACTGGGCAGAGTCCCATCCAATCTAGCCTTACACACTTCCAGGGATGGGACATCCAGAAGCTCTCTGGGAAACCTGTTCCTGTGCCAATATATTTTCCCATATATAAGATCTGCTACAAATCTATCTTATAAACTTACACTAATCTCTTTAAATGATAGAATTTGTCATAACTGTTTTCAAACAACTTCTTTAATTTTAACTAGAATTAACTACTACTTCATTCTTGTCATAGTACTAGGCAGCTCACACCATACAGCCTCCTCACTGGCAGAGGGCACTATGAGCAACTAGACTCCTTGACTTTGTTTTGGTGTGCTACCAGCACTATTCTCATTCTAAATTCAAAACACAGCACTATGCCAGCTACTAAGAAGAAAATTAACTGCACCAGGGATGAAACTAGGATAATTGTCCAAGTTTATTTTCTTTAAAGGAAGTAAATGGAGCATACAGAATTACCCATAATAATAATCATCATCACCATCATCATGATTATTCCATCCTAAATCAATACCCTGACAAAATACTGTTATCACTCTTCACTAGGCTAGCTGTCTTTAAGTCATTACTAAACAAAGTCACCTTTTTAAAATGAGGAATGAGTGCACTGCCTATATGAATAGGGCATATTAAAGACATATAGCAGACATGCCTTAAAATTAAATTGATGCTTTTAAATAAAGCTTTTCTTCCTCCAACTCCTTCCAAAACAGCTGAAGGGAATCTGCATAGCAATCTCTAGAGTAATAGATCTAGGAAACAAGACCCTAAAGCTAAATCCTTCCATCAAGATCAAACAAGAAGGGGCTGTTTCTGACCAACAGCCTTTCATTCAAACCAAAATATACAGCGAGTGAAGGAGGGCAAAGGCACTTCGAGCAAAAAACTAAACCCTTGATAAAAGGACCAAAAACAGTCAACTACATAACAAAGTAGTTAATTTGGTATTTACAATGAAATAGGAGAAACCTTTTTGCACTGTTCACAGAAAATTCTATCTCCTATTTGAATTGGCTTTGCTCTGACTGAACAGTTACAGGGTGCCTAAATAGTGTCAACTTTGATTTGTTCTGATTCATTAGTATTTCTCTTGACCTTTTAGTCATGACAAGTATAAGGTGATGGATCTTTTTCTGATCTGTATGAATTTGAAATTATCTTTTCCATATTACATTGTACCTTCTGAAGGAGATTTCAGAATATTTTGTGTAACTTAAATGGATAAAATCCTCTTTATTTCTCCCTTCCATTTTTAGTAAATTACGTTCTCTTTAAAACTGAAGTCAATCAATCAAAAAAAAGTGATAACAATTTTAAAGTCTTGCTCTCTTTGATCATTTCCTTTCACTAAGATATAGGCAGTTCTGAAATGCACAACTGAGGTCATTGTATTTCTTTATTTAATAGAAAAAGCTCCCTCACACAACACACCCACAACAGGGAACCCAAGGAAAAGACTGTATCAGTAATATGTAGTCTTATAGGTGACTCAATGTCTGCTCTTGGGTGACTCTTTCAGATTTCTCAAATTCATGTTTTCAACTAAAAAGTTATTTCAAAAATCTGATGAGACAAAGACAGACTTTTCTAAGTAAAAAATGGACACAAAATTAAAAGAAACTTGGGAAGAGACAAAAAAGTAAAGCAGTGCTTAATTTTAGGCTCTCTGGAAATTGGTAACTGTAAAACATTTTACTTATTTAATTTTAATGAATGTTGATATTTAAACAAAATTATATCCCAATTGAGCTTGTATTTAAAGGAAATATGATATTAGGCCCTTTCTTTGAAATACAACAATCTGCCTCATTATAATGCTGCACTCTTGGGAAGCAGGATGGCAAGTGTAGAAGAGGAGACATTCCTCAGACAAAAACTGCATCAATGTTCTAGCAGTAATTACTAAATAATAAGGAAAATTCAAACAATCAGAAAGCTTTTAAGTATTACAGGGAGCTAAATGCATCATCATCTTCAGGCTATTTCTGTCAATCAACCACAGGCACATCAAAGACCAAAATCAGGAGTTCCAGAATTCAGTGAAGACAGGTAGATGTTCCCTTGGCCATGGCACACTGCAGTGACACAGAAAGCATTCTGGTACAAGACATGTCAAAGGCTTTCCCAATAACTTCCTTTGCCAGTATAATTCCAACTAGTGAATTTTATGACATACCAATATTGCTACACCATATAGGAATTGAGTAAGAGGACTGATTTAGTATGCATAGACTTGTAACACAAAACCAAAAGTGGATAGGAATGCTGAACGAAGGAATGAACAGTAAAGGAAGAAGCTTATACTCTGAAGTTAAACATTACTGGAACATTCATTCTTTCATTCCTCATGCACAGGGCACAGGTAGTTTGTGTACTAAAGAAAACAAACATACAGCAGAAATTTGTCATTTAGACAGCTCTATTGGAACAGCTGTCTCCAACAATATAGGTATCTTCAAAATGCAAATATGTATGCAAAAGTGAATAATCTTACTGAAAAGTGTACTTGACAGTTTGTTCCATTTTTTGCTTTGTTTAAAGTGGTTGAGTAAACATGCCTCTGGGATGTAGAGAAATGTGATTTTTTTTAAAGCTTGTTTTTTGGTAATTAAATAATTTGAGATCATTATGAATCAGAATAATTTAGGCTGGAAAACACCTTTAACACCAGCAAGTCCAACTGTTAACCCAGCAGTGCCAGGTCCACCAGTAAACTATGTCCCTATCAGTTCTTCCCCTATATATCCTTTAAACTACATGAGATGATACTGATAATTTCTTACCAAATCCGAAAGAACATATGTTTTAGTGATAAGCCCCAATAACTTTGAAGAAGGAAAACAAAAGTCCAAACCCCAGGACTCAGAGTATTGAGACCAACAATTCTAGACCAACTGATGAAGAACTTTAAAATCTGAGACCTGTTCAAGAAATCATGTCTGAATGTATTTCTGTGAACTTCCTGCATACCCTAGTATGACCTTCCCAGAGTGCAGAAAATATACTCCAGGCACAGGGAAAAACAGAAACACATTATAACAAATCTATCTATGGGATGTCCTTACAACCATTAAAAAAAAAAAAAACTTAAAAAAGCTGCAGATTTATATCCTAAGTTTTGATTAATATAAACTCAATGGGATTATACAGAATAAAGATGTGAAGTTGTAATTAAAAAAAAAATCAAACATGCAATGCAACCATAAGAAGACAAGACTTCTTACCACTAGTAAAAACATGTTTTTTACCTCAAACGTCCACTCCTCTTCTTTTTCTCCATCCAGAAGCATTTTTGTCTCTTTATATACCTTCCCTACTTCCAGTTGCAATGGAGAGACATTAAATTCAATTCTTTGCAAGTTAAACCCAATTCCAACTCCAATGGCCTTTAAGAAGCTTTCTTTTAAGGCCTAAAAGACACACACAAAAAAAGTATTTTATTTATACTGGCTAACAACTGCTATTTAAACAGTTTTTATTTACTGTTCTATACACATTACTTCCAAGCACACATTGCAGACAAAATAAATTTAAGACTTATACTACTGTAAATGTGAGGGTAGACTGATGAAATTATCAAGAGAAAAAGTTATCAGGATAGCTTATACCCAGCCTAACCTGCTGCATTATAATAAACATGCAACTGAAATTACTCAGTGGCACATACAGATATGAACGCTTTACTGTGTTCTGGTTATGTGTTTAAAATTACAAATAAATCCCATTGGAAATGTCAGCTGTACCATGGTTCTCAAAGTTATTCTGATATTAAAATGATCATCGAAATATAAAGTCCAAGAATATCTTCACATGAAATGACAGCAGGTAGCACCAGAGGAGTTTAGATTGGATAATGGGAGAAACTTCTTCACTAAATGGCTTTTCAAGCACTGGAACAAACTACCCAGGGAAGTGATTGAGTTACCCTGAAATTCTTAAAAATATGGGTAGAGGTGGTGCTTAGGGACGTAGTTTAGTGGTGACTTTGATGATCTTAGATGTCTTTTCCAACCTAAACCATTCTATGATTCTATGCAACTACAAAAAGATTACATTTTTACGATAATGAAAATAATAAATGATATCAGAAAATAATGGGAACACTTGCAGACTTCAAATAGGAAAAGAAGTATTACCCAGTGCCGATAAAACATATCCAGCTGCATCCATTCATTACTCATAGACTTGATTACATCCCACTCCGTTTCAGTAAACTGTCGCTTCATTATGTGGAAGAAGTTTGGAATTGAGCTACTACCTATAAAATCAGACAGAGATATTTACAGGAATTCTAACAGAGTGGCAATAATAAGCACTACCTCACATTATTGCTCTAGAAAAAACTCCTAAGAAAAAAAATTTATGAAGCAACTCTGCTCCACAATTTGGATTTATACAGCCTCAAAGCAGTGAGCTGATGATTGTTCAGGATGCAGTATTTCCAACATTCTCTAAAAGGCACAGTATCAATATTGATTTTAAATAAACATAAAAAAATTACATTCAGCTACAAAAGTAGCATATACAGTATGTGGCATCCAACAGCTCGATCTAGTAACATTTTATAAAACAGCATGCTGTTTGTCAAAATTTATCTTGCTATTCTGCCTCCTGCCCTTGGATGCTGGGATACAAAAGAAACACTTTTTTAAGCACTTGTAGAAGGACAGTCTTCCAAATTTATCACACATATATTAAGCTATTTGGATTGGATATACTCTGGAAGAAAAATGGGGGTAGAGAGGTGCCCATAATAACAGTAAGAAATATACCAATGGAAAAAAAATCCTTCAAAAAACCCAGCCCCAAACTACCAAACCTTCAAATCCTTAGACTGAATTTAAGCTTCCTCTAAAAATAATCACAGTGTGGCACTGCAGCAGCTCTGTGGGGGCTACACCACTTTTTCCCCACTAGTCTAAATTTACCTTGTAGAAGACACTACAGTCTGTGGTTATATTGATCAATGGCATTTCTACAGTACATTGAAATTTGTGAACCTTGTTACAAGCTTGGCTACCCACAGCCTATGTTAATCAGTATTCCATTCAAGCATCCAACTGGGCTTACAGGTGGCTAAAGAGACAGTAGCAGAAAACAACCCATTTTCCTTAGTGGGGATAATAAAAATCTGGATAGAGACAATTCCACATATTGAGACAATTTCTTTGATAGGTTACTCAATGTTCCTACTAAAATTAAAACATTAGTCATATTTAATCCAAAATATTTTCTTCTTCCCAATACCACAGTACTTTGAAGAACCCATTCACTAAGTAATTGCTTAAGATGCAGATTATAACTGTAGTTGTGCCAGTAATTTTTTTGACTTGACTGGGCAAGGAATTTTCCTTTTCTACGCTCATGTTCCCCATCCTAAACCAGGTGTAAAGGCATAATAAAGCCTTCTCTAAAAAGTAGCTGTCTTCTACAGAAATCTAAGCAGTAAATGAAAAACAGGTATTGGCAGCAGTAATAACTGACCTGAACAAACCAATGTTACACTAAAGCACACATTCCGGTTTTCTCACAATTTCCAAACCATTCTGCAAAGTGTTATCTGAAATATGCATCCCACAAGACATGGCAGTGATATTTCAGATATGTCCTCAATTGCATTTTAAAGTCAACATCTTAAGACAGAATTTTAGTTGCAGCACTAAGCTAACAGAATGATCCAGAACAATCTAAGCACAGGACTAACTTCCCTCTGGAGAAAATAACAGTAGTAGAAAAAAGCAACCACAATGCTTTGATGAATTGCCAAGGCAAATTCTATATCCATCCACTTACACAATTCAACTTTCCTGAACAATAAAAAATAAGAAAAAAAAAAAATCATTGAACTTGGAGAGTGCTGTTTTCTTTCACCTCTGTTTGCATGGCCCATTTTACAATCAAATAACTACATTAATACCTGCTCTAAACAATCCACTTTTTTCCCCCCCTTTTCTCTTTTCCCGAATATTTACGACAGCAGTGGTGAGGCTCCAGCCTGTTCTTGTGATTCAAACCACAAAACATTCCAGAATGTCCTGGTGTACCCTTCCTCCTCTACTATTTTCACAGAGTTCTCTTTTCAATAACCCAGGACTACCAGAGAAAACCACCCAAGACCATTCACACTATCCTACCTTTGGCATGCAGAGGCATATAAAGGCTCCTGCATTGCCAGTCCTGCCATCCCAACTTTATTCACTCACATGTGGTGAATACACTTGATGCTTAAAGCATTTAGTACACCAAGACCATATCAAACTCATACGCTACTGCTTTCTTCCTCATTGCTCACCCTATTTCTTGTCCTAGGTTTCTTCAACTGTTCAGCTACCCTTCTCAACACTCATGTTCAAATTCACACAGATTTCCCCCCACTGTCTGCCGCTCCAGGAGGACTTACTTTTGGACTGTTTCTAACACCCTGACCAAGAGAGTGTCAGGTTGTAGCTCTGACTCTGTCAAGGTTTCTAGGAGTGTTGTTTGTTTGTTTTACTACTACATTTGTATTGGAAATATTCCTAGTAAAGAACTGTTATTCCTATTCCCAAATCTTTGCTTGAAAGCCCTTAATTGCAAAATTATAATTTGGAGGGGGTGAGGGGTTTACATTCTCCATTCTGAAGGAAACTCCAGCTTTCCCTGGCAGATACCTATCTTTCAAAACCAAGACAGATTTTGTAGGAAGATGAAGGCAACCAGAATTAAGATCCCTTAGGATCCATGATCCTCTGATGCTATTAATAGTGAAAATTACTACCTATAAGGCTAATACAGAAATCTTTGTACAATTTTTTACATTTTTACAAACATCAAGTTAATCATAAGTCAGCTTTGGTAACACCGTGTACATTTCACAAAGGCAGGGTACAAACTTGTACCAAAAATTATTAAAACCATGCCATGCATTCTTAAAGACAGTGAGAAGATTAGATGACTGACCAAGTTTCACAAGTTTACAGTCTTCCACTTGGTTTGGTCAGATATAAACAAACAAGCTTATAAAGCTAGCCTATTGATCAACTAATCTCCCGAAAAAAATACAACAAGCAAACAAACCCAAGCCCAAACAAACACTCAAAACAAAAACACAAAACAAACCTCAGAATGCAAACAGCCTCCTGACCAACCTGAACTGCATAGAAGAAACAGGTCAGTGATCAAGAACTAATACTTAATCAATACAACCAGTTCATTTTCAGATAGAAAACAGGTAAAGTGGCAGTGTGACACGTCATACATAGCAAAACAAACAACTGAAGCATGAACACCTCAATCTACCTAGCAATGTGAAACACAAAATAGCTATGAAGCTTATAAACTAACCAACTGTATTGGATGAATGTTTCAATCCTGGGCTTTTGGGCTGACAATTCTTTTGGTGAAGGACCATATTTGATCACAGTTTACTGTCTCTAAAGGAAACCAAAGTAACCTGATACAGAGAAAACATTTCTTCTGCAACAGATGCCCAAGCCCTAATTGTTTATTCATACCAATGAACCCTTGTACAGAAGTTTAGAAACAAGGCAAATAATTAGTGAGATAAATGACTAACTTACAAGAACCAGATAGAACATTAACAATGCATGTTTTTTCAATCTACTAGCTCACACAGCTTTAGTGTGAATTGCAAATTGGATTTACATTCTCTGACCTCCACACTTCCTGTCAGTATCCCGCAATTCTCCCAATTATACATAGCTTAAACATCCATTCTCATCATGTTAACATTGATGTGTTTTATCTTGGCACACTCCAGAGAAGTACTAACTCTAAAATGCCTGAAAATCTGACATTGTCTCCTATGAATTACTCAACATTTTCCAGATTGTAAAAATGGAAAAGTCATAAAGAGACTGAAATAATTTGATAATGTTTGATATTTTCTCTGCAGATAGCATCATTAAGTCTCTGCAATATTAGAGAAACTGCCAAGGTTTCAATTGCATTTAAAGTGTGATTGGGTCTAACAGCAGTGATGAATGTTAAGCAAGCTGCCTTGATGGTAAATGTAAAACAGAAGGAATTAAAAATTGATAAAGGCTTACATAGTTCCACCTGTAAAACCTGACTCGAAAAACAGCAGTTTTGATAGAGCTATGACTTATTTAAAAAAATCTGAAATAAAATTAAGAACTATTAACAGGATACCTCCTATCTGATCAGTTTAAAGACAAGTAGCACAGTGTCTGCAACAGATTCATGTTTTTTGACATTTATTCTGAAAAAATTAAAAAAAAAAAAAAATCCAGATCCACTCAAATTTTGTTCAGACTCAGGAATATTTTAACATGTTCTTCCCATGCCAAACATTCAGCTGGAACATATACTTGCTACTGAAGAGCTTGCAGTCAAACACCTGGGTGCAAGCTGATGGTTTTAGCTTGCTTCAAAGTGGAGAAAAAAAAGCACTTAAAATACAAAGGGTATTAATCACTAAGATGACTCAGGAACCTCAAATTCTTTGTGAAAAATGTACTTACAACTGAACAGTGACAGTAAGTAAGAAAATGAGCAATAATAAAGTAAGAAATTTCTTGTGTTTGTCTTTTTACTTGCTTAAGATCTTTCCAAGAAGTTGTATGACCACAGTTAGCAGAGCTCTAGGTAGCCATAATATTTCAGCAAAAACATTACATTTAATGTAATATGTAAATGTATTGCAATTAATGTAAATGTAATGCAAAACATTTAATCAGTTTTTCATTATAGAACATACATCAAACAATTACAGAAATCATTGCATTACCAGAACAACAGAAACTCTACTTCCTTTCAACACTTAGGAAGTTACGATGCATCACACGAAAACACAACCCCCCAAATCCAAATAAACATAAAATTACACTTTTATAAAGCAAGTCATGAGAACACAACTATAGATGTAAAAAAAAAAAAAAAAAAAAAGCCCAGATGGGACCACTACATAGGCTTCCACTACATAGTACCACCAAGCCACCAGATCTCTGAAAAGTTTTATTACATTTTATGAAGTAATATACTAGAAGGCCTTTCTACACATTCAGAGATATTGACTGAAATTTTTGGCAATTAATCCTTTGCTTTAAAATTAACATTTTCAAGAAAACCTACAACTTAATATCATTTACTAGTCCAGGAAAACAAACAAGCAAAACTCCACACTTACTAGTCCAAGAAAACAGACAAGCAAAAAAAAAGGAAATTTAATCACAATAGCAGATGTCCCTTTCAGGGTTTATCAAGCAGGAAAAATTAGGTATTTAGTGATAGTGTAATTATAGGGAATGTAGGCCCATCTTTTAAGAAGCTAACACCACTGCAGAACCTAGGGTTGTACTGGAATCCAGTTGGTACCTAGTATATAAAACACGTACACTGGATAAAAGGGGTGGGGGGGTAGCCAATTCTAAGTACCTAAGTCATCCTCACCTTCCACATGAATTTCACTACATGCTTCACTCTTTCCAACACCTCCTTGATCTGACTAATGCAATGTTTTTCCTGGGAAGCTCTGCGACCTTAGAAAGCACGAGCTGATTCAAACTGAGCTGCTTTCCCTGAGTTTGATGAGAGATGTCTCCTCTAAATTTGGTGTGGAAATGGTCCTCAATATTGAGACACACACTCTGGGACTATGTCCTTCAACCTCACGATATCCTATGCAGTAAATGAATCCAATGAACAAGAGCTGCTTTTTATGGCAGAAGTCAGGACGCTGCATAGAAGCCTGTCCGAGAACACGAATCGCCTAGCTGCATGCAGTAGAAATATCCCGTATTTTCACACTTAAAACTTTCCCACCTCTGTACACCATTCTTCCCTCTTTTCCCCCTTCATAATGGAGTCCAAAAAACTCCACATGACAACAGAAGTAGTATTAGTGTTTTAAATTTGGGAATCAATCTCTCCTACATAAGAACGTTTTTAAAAAAACAAACGAACAAAAGTTCAAAAAACAAAACTCTATAAAGCCATTTGTTTGGCTTGCCAGCAGCTGAAAGACTGTTTGTCCCACTTGACAGCTAAAATCCAGCATGTTTTGCTTTGTTTGGTCTTCCCACAGAGAAGAGACAGCAGTCAGCTAGTCACTGGCATGTTGTCTCCCCATATCCTTCCCTTTAACATCACACAAATCAAATTTTGCCACTGCAGGAGCTGTCTTTTATCTAGCCAAAATATCCAAGGAAGACTCAAGTGGAAGATACATGTGCTGCAAAATGGCAAAAGCAGATGAAAAAGAAGAGGTGCACAGATAAAAAACTGATGAACTTCAATGGTCTATTCACCTGTATCAGCTGTATCTACTCTTGTAAATATCTCCAAATGTTTGCTCTGCTTTTATTAAATCTGTTTTAGTTTATTTAGGAAAGAAAAAAGGAAGATATACAGGCTTAATACAGAACCCAACAAGTCTGATGAACAAACAGGAAAACTATGCAGAGCAAGTAATAATTTTTTAATACAGTACAAAATTGGATTTTCCATCAAAATACAACACAGCACATAATAGCTATGAATGCCTAGAATTTCCAGAACCAATCCAATAAATGGCAAGAAAACAGCTACCTATGGAAGTAGCAAACAACCCCTGACCCTACTTTCCTGATAACGTGACATAACATAAGCAAACTGTCATCTTTATTGAGGAAATATAAAAATATTTGCCTTGTTGAAAATCAGAATTTATCTTTGAAAGGAAACACATCAGCAAAATGCAACTGAGGCTATTTTTTTTTTTTTTTTTTTTAACTGGGGGGAATTGTGGAATATTTAAGGTAAGTTTCTACCATTTCATAAGTTGATCTAAAAAAATCTGCAAGTCTGTCTCTAAAAGACTATCTCACAACCTTGAAGCCAGTAAGGGCTCCAAACTTTAATACCTGCACAGTCAATACCCAAAACGGTTTCTGACAATGCAAAACAAAATCAGCTTCTATGTTCCAGCTCTTGCAACAAATATATGTATCTGTAAAGCTGAACCTCTTGGAAATGGGTAGGCTTAGCCAGAAACTCTTTGAAGGCAATTTTTTAATACCTACAGAGTAATTACTTAACCTTTGTCCTCAGATTGGATTTTTCTGCTACACTTTCTTAATTTGGAAAGCCAAAGCTAACTGTCATTAGTGCAGGTTGAGAAGCACTTTTAGTTCTGTTTAAAAAAAAAAAAAACAACAGTTCTATTTAGCTGCTCATTGTGACTGTAAAACTTAATTTCCCAAAACACTAATTAAGTAATAAATTGTGATTATTGTAAATTCAGTGTGCAGAATGAAAAATAACCCCACAACACCACAACAATCTGACAAGAATTCTTATAGTTACTCTTTGTTCCAACTCTTATTTTTAGTAAAAGCTCCTAGTTTAGGATTTTTCTTTTCTTTATTGCTAATTTATCCCTCATTTTAAACATATATTCCCCACATCCTCTTTTATAGTTCTGCATTTTACTATATAGTTTATATTTTAATCCAAATGGTTTTAAATTTTTATATTAAAGAAATAGTCATAATGGATTAAGAGTACTTCTTTGGAAAATAAAGAAATTTTCCTTTAAAGAGATTTAATCACAATATCAACTTTCTTTCACAGTTTATCAAGCATTGATGCTTTATCAATTACAGAATTGTGTAATTCCAGGTTAAAACTGTGTTGGAAATGTGAATAAAGCACAGCAATGAAATTGCTATACATTATATATTCTTTAAGAATACATTTAAGATGGCTGTTCCTACCCAGCTGCAAATAAAACAAGAACAAAGAAATACCTGCCTGTTTACTCAGTTTAAGTGCAGAGCATCACTGTGATTCTTTAGCTCAACAAGGATATCAGCTGTTTTAACATCCTTCACATCTGAAAATTATGTGCTTACATACACATTTATAAATTATGACTGTTTTGGTCTGTAAGATTTAAATCACACCCTTTGTTGATTTCTTCATTCCAAGCAGTGCATCTACACACCTAAAGCTGTAACATTAGCTAACAATTTGGTGATTATCTCTAGCAGTAAAATATTAGATGCTGATTGCTGCAATGAGATTTACTGAAATACAACAATAAAAGCAGAAACAGTTAAAATTTTGTTTAAGGTTAAGGTAAACCACCTTAAGGAAAAAAGCACTCTGAAGAACAATCTGATTTGGAATTTGTTTCTAAGTCAGGAAATTCTTATTTAAATAAGCACTGCAAGTTCAAAAAATTCAACATGGCTGCTAGCTAAAACACATGCCAAATATCTTAACTAGGTAGGTGTACCTAACTCAATTAGGCTTATGAATACACCAACATTAACAGCACAAAGTTTAAAATTGTCTGGAGGGAAAGCTTTCCTCCACTAGCTTCACTGAAGTACAGTATTTAGCATCTTCATGTGGGACTTACATAAATGTGTGACCTGTCTCTGATTTGAAGATTTCTATCATCTCTTGCATTACCTCACCTCAATAACATAGTAATGAGAATAAAAAAAGAAAAATGAGTCAAGTTCTTTTTATATTTCCTTGCCTCAGAGAAAACCAGCTTCAAATAATTAGGTGTTTGCACATAATAGCCCACTTTCCTAAAAAAGCATTTATTGGAGTATTTTTAGATCAAATTACTTTTTCTGTGAAATTCACATGCAGAAAATTTGCCCTTTTGTGTCTTTTAACAAGCAAGCCTAGCATAAAATCAAAATATTAATGAGAAAAGCTAATTCTACTGCATGTCAAATATTTAATTCTGGAATAAAATTGAGATTGGAGATGTCTGGATCAAAGTAAATACAGTGGGATAAGAAAAACTGCAGGCTGATTTTCAAAGATATGGAATGAACTGTTAACTTACATATCTTTGCAAATCCATCTAAGCTAAAAAACTGCATTAGTGAAAAGAGATTCACTTTCACAGCAGGAAGTCTCTTGAGCCTAAGATCTAAACTTTTTTTCAAATTCTCAAGGCAATCTTTATTAAGCTATAATTATTTCCTAAGTCTCTGAAAACGTTCTACTTTACAGAGTTTAAGTGACTGGTCAATCAACATCCCACACACCACTCAAACCAAGTTGACGCTTGTTGCAGCATTTCTTTTCCATAAGTTAAAAAAATCATAGGAAAGCTCAGGTTTTTTCCACAGGAATTAACAGTACTGTGAGAATCCTTCTCATTTCTTTTTAGAAAGGCTTAAATAAATTAAGCCTTAAATAAAAAAAATATGCATTACACCTCCCTGGCCAAATAATGTCCACAGACACTTCTACTAACAAATTTACAGGACAGTGTGCATTTTTCCAAATGACTCAAGAGTTCATCTAAAACTGATCTGAAGAGAAGAAAAATAATCATTGATCTCAGTAATTTTTCAAAAACAGTTAAACTGAAAGACTGATTTAAAGCCACAATAACCTGTCAGATAACTAAAAGGCAGCAACACACAATACCTAAAGAGGATATTTTCCTTTTCTACCATCACTATAGTATTTACGTCAATATCTCAACAGAGGAAAAAAGGTGATAAACTGTTGCACACCTGCGAACTTTTGTAGAACTGCTGCTGTTTGCAGTGGTAAGAATAACTTCTAGTGTGGCCTGTCTTCACCTTTGAAGAAGGCTATGTCCTGTAGTAGTTTCATTTCTCAGATTTTAATAATGAAGCACAAGTAATATGGAAAGAGGCAGCTTCTTATGAACAGTAAGTAAAACTAAAAAACATAGCACAGATTAAGAAGTGACATAAAATGCTTAGGTGCACCAGGACTCCTTGCTACACAGTAGCACACAAACAGCAGACCTCTCAAAACTTTCAGCTGCATGATACTCTTGCATATCTGCACTGCAGATTTTGCACACTCTATGGCTGAACAATAAAGGAATATAAGAGCTAGGATACTAGAGATCTCAATCAAGATGCTGTTGGATAACATCACAAGATGAAGTACTTTGTATTTAAACAAG
Organism: Rhadina sibilatrix; assembly: GCA_013400275.1. NCBI lineage: Eukaryota > Metazoa > Chordata > Aves > Passeriformes > Phylloscopidae > Rhadina > Rhadina sibilatrix. Next base: position 86,449 of record VWYO01024407.1, read on the forward strand.
TGTTTAAGAAAACAAACAAACTTACTGAAATGTACTTTGTTCACAGGGACTCTTTGTCCTTGTAGATGTTGCAAGGAAAGAGATTTATAGTGGATCCACTTTCAGAAATATCATGTACTTAGCAAGTGCAGAACAAGAGCACCACTCAGTGGAACTACTGGAGAAAATAATACCAGTAAAGTCTGTGTTACCTACTCATAGCTTAGCAACAAAAAAAGTTGCAGGTGATTCTACTAAGACAAAAATCTTTCTCAGAAAAATTTTAAGTGAAAAGATGGCCATCTTTAAATTATAGTCTCTTTAATATGAAGTTCTATCCTCAATATTACTTATTTACTGGCTCTGTTTTCCACATACAATTATTACATTTCCATTAGTATAATTTCTTTTTCAAAAATACAAATTATAATTACAAAAAGGAAGACATGAGTCATCATTCACTTTTTGGAATCAGCACCATCTCCAAAATAACCACCCTTTTTCTCTATCTGGGTAAAAACACTGAAGCCTGTTTGTATCAGATCTCAAAGTATCACTGACTTAGTCTTTGGACTTCAGAAATAAAGTTTAACATGCTTCACAAAACTTGTCAGCTGGACATAGACAACATGTCTTTAAAATGCTGGCTACATTTACAGCTGCTTAAAATACCAGCAGAGGATGTAAGATATACATATAAATTTTTCACATATACTACTTCCACATATAAATTTTTCCATTTTTCTGTATAAATTTGAATTTTGCACTTCGCAAGAAAAGCTTCAAATACAAAACTTTAATTTTTTTAAAACTAGGGAACATTTTGGAATGAGGAACTAAAACTAGTGAGTCCTGTGGTAAGGCCAGTGGCAGCCCAACCAGAGTGTTTCCAAGGGTACTGGATCCAGGTGTTACCTTTTTCATGGCAGCCTGTAGAGTAGTTTAGGTCTATGCCTAACCCAGTGTTGGTACCACACTGCTATCAGCAGTGTTTGCACAGCATCAAGGCCTTCTGTGTAACTCTGCTCCCCCAGCAAACAGGGCTGAGGATGTGCAAGATGCTGTGAGGAGACACTGGGATATCACCTTGCCTGCTCTGCCTGAGAGGGCTACGATAAAAGCTTCAAGCTTAATCTGGTTAATTGGGCCCTGCATTACTGTAATCCTGTCAGGTGTGCCCCTGTACCAAAGGAACCACTGGACACAATTCCTGTCATAAAACACACTACAGCTCTGGTGGTAGATCCTCCAAGGCTACCCTGTGACCTCACACACCGACCACTGTGTTCAGTGAGGGTCTATGGCAGGTGGGAGTCACAGGGAAGAACTCCAGATTGCAGCAAAGTTTCTGTGCATACTAGCTAAATGCAACAACACAAAACTGTACGCTTGTAGTTACCATTAAAAAAGTGTAAAGTGATCAGACAGAAAGTTATCCAGTCAGGGTTTATCTGAATCTCTACCATACAACACAATGTAATTTGCAGCATAAAATGCCAGGCAACTCCAAAAACTGTGAAGAAAGATTCTCTAAGAACACAACTACTACTGTCATATCTGGTCAAATGTTTAAGATTCTAAAAAAACCCCAGAATTCCAGTCAATTAGAAATCCCAGTATGTTTTTCCTTCAACCCAGTCATGCACCAATGAACATTTGCAAACTAAATGCTCTCCATAAAAGTGTATTTTATAATACCCTTGGCTACAATCCTAATTTTGATCCTGAAGTTTACTAATCTATACAGTCGTTTCATACAAATAAATAGGCCAATAACTAAATTTTGTAAAGTTTAGTCTTTTCCCAACACCCATGTCCCTCCTCATGATTCCCTCTCGCTGAAGATTACTGCACATTCACAGAGAATCTGCCTTGCCAGGTGGCTGACACATAAAACGTCCATATTTACAACTGAATAACACAGTCTATGAAGTTCTCATGGGGATGGATCCCATTATCCCTATTTGGAAAGATGTCCTGTTTGCTTCTACCTCACACACAGCAAATTCACAATTAAAATATCTGCAGATGCTGGTACTGCCCATATGATAGAAGGACTCATGACCTTATTTTTCCAGGGTTCTGCTTCTCTAAATGAGAAATATATCCATATCTGTCCTACAGTGCAACCCAAAATAAACGACGAGTGCACTTAACAGCTAGAAATCCCAAATACATTCATACACTCTCCTCTAAATACCATAAATTTCCAGACCACAGATTGGTTCTTTGGAAAATGTGAAAATGTTCAATACTCAAACACTGCAGAATCTGCTTTAGTCACCATAATGCATTACCTGGTAAATCAGTCTTCATAATATCAATGCCAACTTGAAGCTCAGGCTCAGCTGCAAGGACTGCATAATCTCCTTGATGAGAGACATTGAAGCTGTAATTTGAATTGATACCGAGTAAGTTATTGGCCAGGAAAGGTTTTCCTTTTGATGTCCTTTGCAAGTGTACCTCATTCCAAGGTATGCAGAGCTCTTCTGAAATTAATTTCCGCATCAGCAGGCGACCAGCCTATGAAATAAAATGGAAGTAATTCATACAGAGTTACTGTGCTATCTGGTGGCTAGAAAACCACCTGCTTAAAAAAAATCTTGGTTTATTACAGTTTGTATCAAGTCGTGTATTTTAGCCAAATAATTTAAATGTCTCCCTTTATATAAAAGCTGTGTCAAACAAGTTTAAGTAAAAGAGTTAATTAGAGTATCAAATACACTGTCGCTATTAGCACAATTAACACAAGACAAAAAACAGTCCCAGCCTAGGCAAACCGCAGTAGTTCCTTCATCTACCTCGTTTATGATACTTTATGGCACAAATAAATGCCTTTTTACACCACCCTGAACAGTAAAATTAACTCAACAGCCTTCTATTCAGTACATCCATTCACTACCTAGTTACTAAATGAAATACTCAACAGCTAAAAGTGATGAGTAACTCCTTCCAGACTAATTAGCAGGTGTGCATTACTATACTATTAGGTGAGATTTAAAACATGCATCATGTAAAACAGATTTATTTTCTTGCTCGTTACACGGATGGCCTTATGTACAGTGTCCCAGGGTACGCTGACTTTTCTCCTGACTTGGTATCACAACTTAGAAGTTGTGAAGCCTTTCAGAGTAACTACTGAGAGCAGCCGGCCGTCCCTCTTTGCTCCTCAGTGAGGCAGAGCTCCTTACTTTTATACAAGGCTTATCCTTTAGCTTTACATCCCCGAAATGCCCTTGCAGGGCATGTCTTCCTACGACAAATCAGGAATTTGGGCAACGCTGACTGTGCAGAGAGACAACCGCGTTCCCTCTCCCCATGTACCAAGGCGGCTTTGGCATCGCGGGCAAAGACAAACTGGCCGATGCGCTCCTTCTCCTCGGGCTGCACCAGCTGCGCGGCCAGCAGCCACTCGCGGCGGCGGGGCCGCCATGCGCCGCAGGGGAAGGCCCAGCGCACGCTGCCCATGGCCCGGCCGCGCTCCCGGCACCCCCCCGCGGGCCCGCCCCGCGCTGCCATGGCCCGCCCCCCGAGCCTGGCGGGAGCCTATCGGCGTGCGGGAAGCACGAAGGGCCCCGCCTCCGAGAGCACCAACCAATCCGATCTCAGCGCGCCCTCTGAATGACGGCGGAATGCGCCAGGTAACGACCTATCAGGGGAAAGGCGGTGCCTGCGGCGGAGCCGCACCCGCGGTGTCGTCAGAGAGGAACCCTCTCGGGGCGATGGGCGGGCTTTCACCTGGAGTGGCGGCCGGCGGAGCCATTCCGAGTGCAAGGAGCAGGAGAATGACGCCGGAAGGAGCCAATCTGCTGGCGTGGCTGCGGCGGAGGGTGGGCCAGACCGGTCGGTGAGCTGCGGGTGTTGGCTGCAGGTGGGTGCGCGCTGCTCGGAGGGAGCGCTCAGGGGGGACTGGCGCTTCGCCGCCTGCGGAGAGGCAGCAGTGGCGGAGAGCGCCGCATGCCGCGGCCGGGTCGCGCTGTGAGAGAAGGGGATCCCTTTGCCCCATCCCGCCCGTCCTGTCAGAATTAGTCCTCCCTTAGAATGAACGGAGCCGCCGCGGGGCGCAGGCGCGGGCGGCTTGAGCATGCGCAGTAGGGGCGCGGACGCCGCCGCCCTCCCCCGGCGGGCGAGGCGGGGCGACATCGGATGCTGCCGCGGGCGTGGGGCTGTGGGATTGCGGGGGGCTGACAGCCCTGGCCGCGGCACGAAGAATGTAGTTACCCGCTAAATTCTACCTCCCGCGGCCCTGTGAGGCTCAGGAAGGTGATTGTGACCTCCTGAGGGGAAGGCGGCGGTGGTTCTCGGTGGCATCGCGCCCCGTTGAGGACAGGTGATGCGCGGCCCATCTCTGCCATCAGCGCAGCCCTGCTGAGGTGTTGCCGTCAGCGCGTTCATCCTGCTGGAGAGCCGTCCGGGCCCCCGGCAGAGCTGTCGCAGCGGGCTGGGCTCTGTTTGCCTTTTACTGACTGTTAAGAGGAGCTGATTGTCCCGAGAGCAGATGCAGCGCGCTGCATCACCCTAGCAGGGTTCTGGCTCCTAAGGATCTGTCCGAACAAAAGCCTCTTGTATCCTGTGCTCATTGTTCTGTTAAGAATTCCAATAGTTGTCAGAACTGGATGGATTCCCATGTGCCCTCGATTATAGGCCATCTCTAAATCCTCAAAATGTAATAAATTGCCCTTTGGTTCTGAAATTGAGCCATAGCTAAAAAATTAGAGCCTATTTGAAAACTTACTACCCGTATTTCTGTTGCTTGCCTTTAGAAATACTTACACTATATCCATCCGGTATTGACCATGTGCAAATGATGCAAAAATGCTGAAAATTGTATTATTGCAGGTACTTGTTACAATCCTCCTTTGTTGTTGTTTAGCATTGCGGCTCACTGCTAGTATGGAAAACTCTCGTTTCTACACAGGCCAGAAGGTCTTTCTGTCTAGAATAAATCTCAGTTATAGCTGAGTATAAATTGATCTTTGCAAAATATTTTAAACACAGAAGTAACATTGCATAAACAAATGTTTAATCAAGGATTCAGTTGGGCATTTGACTTATTTCAAAATATTATTCCTATTTTTCTTCATGATTTAATGAAAGCAAGGAATGGCATAATCTTGTGCATCATCCAAACCCATAGACAAAGTTAACTCACAGCAGAGGAGGATTAACACAGTCAAGAAAAAACCCCAGGAAAATGTTCTTCACCAGTATCAAACTGCAGCTGAGGCTTACAAACTTGGTATTCTGTGCACTTTGAAGAGGAAATTGTGGCCTTTTGTATATTTAGTTACTGATAGATGATAATACTAATGGAATGTGGATCTTACCTACTTCCAAAAAAAACCCCTCTGGTTTGATTGATAGGTTTGGTTTGTCCATGCTCTCTACATAAGAGATTTAAACATGTAGCATTTTTTTTTTCACTAGTGGATTACATTTTTTTTTAAATGAGCTTCATGTGTAAATGCAAACTGAAGGTCAAGGTGTACTGTAGAATATGCAATATAATTATGGGTGTATTCAATAGGAACCCACATCTTTATTTTAAGTAAAGCATGCTATTATAATAAGGTATGCTAAATTATTCTCTAAAGATGCTCAATGTTGCATGCGTGTTTGGAAAAAAACCCACATTTTAATCACATGCAAAAGAGACAGACTACAGAAGCCATTAAAAGCTGTAATTTTCATTTACAGAATTTGCAGTTATTTTTACCAGAATTAGAAGTACAGTATATTAATTCCATTTTCCCCTGAAAATTAAAATTACAGTTCTTGACCTTTTTTGGCTAAGAAAATAATTTGCAAAGTAACTTGATGAATTGGAGAAATTTAATTTTAGGATAGAATCCAGCTGGTTTTACTTGTTTAAAGTGATTACTGCTTTATCTTAATGGGTTCGTGTGTTTGTCAGGGAAGATGCATTTAATGATCACTGCCTGCAGAGTGGGAATCTTCCACTTTTGGAATGCTTCCAGGAATTAGTGTGATTTCCATACTTGCTACTGGTACCATGCTGGGTTTTTTTCCATGTTGAATTTTTTTTTATCACTTCTAAAGAACACAAACCTTTAAAGTCTCTGTGTCATCTTTCAATCTGAGAATACTATCAGCATTTATTATTGATAAATGTCATTTTTGTGGATTAAGTGCCTCAAAATGTCCTGTGCATTTTTTTTGCTTGTCCTAAAATGATTGACTGAGCATTATTTTTCTTTGAAGTTCAGTTACTTATGAAAAACCTGTGAGACTCAGTTGCATTGAAATTTCCAGGCAAGAACTTGGAATTCTCTTAGTGTTTTCAATCTTAGGCAATCAGTGACAACACATTAATGGAACATAAAAGGACGGAACTTGTACTCAGTATTTATAGTTTAATTACATTTTAAACCACTCTTGCTTTTTAGTCAGCAATTAGAAGTGTCACCAAATCCTACAGATATCTTGGGACAGATAACTTGAGACAAGTTCAGTAAAGCCTTGTTTTGTTGAATGTTAAATTAGATAGTGTAGTGTCTTTAAAACTTACTAACAAGTCATTAATTTCTCCTTTTGAATGGACAAGGAATGCAAATAGCAAATCATATTGATGGGTATACACTAGACTCAATAATACAATACTTTTAATAGTAGATCTTAGAATGCTAATCTTGACCTTTTCAAAACGTATATTAATGTTCAGTTAAATTTTGTATGAAAAAAACCCTGAAAGTTCTGTAGAGAAATCAGTACAATTTCTTCATCTTCACTCTGCTTAATTCTTTCATCCTAGGTACATAAACTGTTCTGTACAATTCCAGCTTTAAGATTTCACTTTTATAAAACCCTTTTCCCTAGTAAGACATACTATCCAAGCTGGGAGAAGGCCACACAATAAATGTAATGTTCCACTGAAGAACAAATTATTTCTCATTAGATACCTGCTATGAAGTACAAAGAATTGTTTTTTTAATTGGCGAGTGCTGTAGCACGGCTGTATTGTGCTTTCAGATAAAAGCAGATAGATTGTTTTACAATTGTTTGTAAATAATAAAGTACCAAATAAGGGTTGAGTTTAGACTGGTTTTGCCAGCTGTGTTGGAAGAGGAGAGAACGTCTACCTGCACAGTATTATTTGTAATTTCTGAATGGCCACTCCCTTGTTCTGGGAACAGTCTCGAGTCTCATTCCAAGGGTTTGGTCCTGTTTATTGTCAGCAGGCACAGCCCTAAGGGGCTTTTCCTGGCAAAGTACCAGCTGGGCTATGTGTGATACTTACGTGTGCTCAGTACTTCCCAAAACAGAATTCCCTAGGCTATTTCAAAGTCACATGTATTTGTATGTATATCTTTATCTCATTATTATAAAGTGATCAAACAGTTTGGTGTCTTTGCCACTGTCTTTCTGGACTCTCATCTGGGTGTTCATGCTTCACTGTTATTACACATCCTCTTCCTAGTTTGTTATCTTTTCCTTGGTTATTCACTGTGAAATAATTGCACATCTTCCACCATTCATAGCATATTTAAACTTCTGTAACCATTTTATTTATCAGTTGTTGCAGCTGAGGCTGTTTGGACTGTTGGTTTAGCAAAATATTCTCAGCAAAAATGTTTATTAATATATGTACATTATGTAAGTTCCAATCCGTGCTTTCTACAACAGATTCTGCACAAACAAAAGTTCATCTCTGCCGAAGGTCACTTCACAGTTCTGTTTGCTTTACTCCTTCCGTTCTGGTGGAATGGATGTGAAAACCATTTCTAGGAGGTGTACTGCAGTGGTTATGATTTTAGTGTATGTCTGTATGTTCTGAGAATATGGATATTTTTGGTCTCCTGTATGAGTTTAACAGTATGCTGTGTTTATAGTCTCCTAGTATAATATCTAGGATTCAGCATATATCCAGGTTATTAAATTCATAGTCTAAAGGTTATCTGGACGGCCCAAAGGAAAGGTATAAGAAAATAAATTACACATTTCAGTATTTTCTAGGTACAGAATTGTAAGAACACTTAAGAGGGATTGCCGATGGTGCTAACTAAAAGACAATCATAAGTATCTTACATCTTACATATATCTTTGGAAAGGGAACATTAGCATTGCAAAATTCCACTAGAAATTCAGTGAGGTTTTGGCAACTGTTTGCATGGAATTAAGGTCAGTTATTGTAGCTTTTTATTAATGCTTAGATACTAAGAGGAACGTGTGTATATCTCATCTTTTAACTATGGTCTTATCAGAGTTCTTGGTGTGGTTACCTGGCATCTGGGTCAATGAGCTTGTTATGGTCTAGACTGCTCTGTCCCTTAGTGTCTTGGGAAAAGGATAGTGTTAAAACTGGCAAAGGGTTGTAACTGGGTGCTCCCTTATGGCCCTTCTAACCCAAATCACTTTATGCTTCTATGACAGAGGGGTCTTATAAACAGCACAGCTAATGAGGTCTGGGCCCTTATTACTGGATTTTGTGACAGGTCATAAGAATGCTCTTACCCTCAGAGATTCCAGGTCCCTTATTTCATCCATTGTAATGACCAAAAGTAGCTTTCAGCCTTCTGTTCAACTGCTGCTGCTCTATGGCCCTACGCAGACTGGCCATTGCTTGCCACTTGACTGTCAGGCATGCAGGATGCCTGGCCCCTCAACTGCAGACCTGTACAGAGAGGTATATATATGTCCTCCACACGTGTTATATGGGATTGGCCTTAATAACTGTGAAGTTTTTATCAGTTTTCACTGTAGCAGCCAACTGGCCTTGTGTTTGAGGTGGCTTACAAGAAAAATAAGCCAGGGCAAATGTTTAACTTCTAACTCTAGAGGAGTTTAGTTTTGGAATTGTTTTCAGTTGTCTTTGTCAACCAATTGTTGGTTAGTTGTTTTTTGGGGTTTTTTTTCAGTAAAGCAGGCTAATAGCTAACGGGGCATTTGTCAGTGTAAGATTGTAAAGGTCCAGTACATGAGCAGGGAGGTTTTGTCAAGTGGTGAAGATTGGATCACGTACAGCAGTACTTGTGTCGTGTTCCAGGAGAGGCTGCAAGGCCAGTTGCTGAACAGCACACAGATGTGTCTTAAAAAGCAAAAGTAAGAGATCCCAACTCTAATGAACCATTTACTGGAGCTTGGTTCGTGGTAGTCCAAGTGAAAACAGGCTTTGTAATTGGAATCCTGTGGGAGCTTATGGAGCAAATACAAGGAGTGTTGTTCCCTGGCATTTCTGAGCTGCAGACCTCTTCAAAATATATCTGCACCCCTTACGTTTCTTACCCTTTTGTCAGAGTTGATCAAATATTTATAAAAACCCCCATTGATTAATTCATATGACTTTGTAGAAGAATGCATTAAATAATTTTAAGTGCCTTGTTAAACATACCAAGTCTTAGCTGAATTGTTGAGAGAGTTTGGAGGGCTCTAAAATCATCAACAGATTCAGTGAAGTGGTACTTTAATACCAAAATTATAAGTCAGGAATTGCCTACAAGACAGCTGGAAATTGAATTGTTTTTATATGTATTTTTTTAATGGAGAGAATGATGAATTAGGCTAAGTCATTACACAGTATTCTTTACTATATTCCTTAATCGTGGACAAAAACATTAAAGATACACTGCTGGATTTTGCTTTTAAGAAAATAATAAGATACTGCTGTTAAAGATTAGGATGCACTAGATGACTTGCAAATTGGAGTAGTGAGACAGTGATGAGATCTGAACCATAAAGTTGTACAACAAATCTTGTATCAGTTAAAGAAATTTAGGATCAAACCAGAGTAAAGAAAAAACTGCAAGAAATAATAAGGAAAACTAGAAACTCAGCCTTATAAGTGGACCTTGGAAAGTTTGACAATTATTCATTCTAATTAAAGTTGAGAGAGGAATCAACATTCTTGATAATTTTAAGAGTGAATAAATATACAAAGAAAAAAAGTCAAATAACAGTTTGACAGAAGAACAAATATATGTAAGCATTCATAAACTGACTGTGTAATTAAGAGATTTACAGTCTCTACACCAATGTACTGAAATAGAATTTTTGTGGTAATAGTGTGGTAAGAGAAAACTTTTCTGAGATATTGATTGCTTGTATGAAGGTGATCATATTATGTCTTGCCTAAAATAGCATAGTTGGACTTGATTACAGTGGATGTTTCCATTTTCATTATACAAATATGAATATTACTGAAATTAGTAATTTTATCTACAGAAAGCACATTGGAGCTTGCTATAGAAATTTCTTTTAGAAGTGTTATTTTACGTGATGCCAAATAAACTTTGAAATTCACTTAATTTTTTTCAAAAAGTTTCATTCAAATGTGAGAAACTAATGTTATTGAAGCAACTCTGCTTTTGAGGATTCAGCCTTTTGAGGAGCAGGCTTTTAAATTTGTAAGACAAGGGTATTCTAGAGAATTCTGCCATATGAAAAAGTTTTATGATTTATGGAAGTTGGGGTTTATGAGGCCATACATTATCAGAATAAATGGTGGTCTTGTTCTTCTGTATTTTCCTAGTTCCTCAGGCTTAGAATGGAAAGAGTGAATACGTTGAGATTGTCTGGCCATGGGAAGGAGAAGATGCCTGCTCCAAGGGTGCCAGTGCTGGCAGCAAGATCACTGGATCTCTTCTCTTCCCTCTTCCAGGAGACATGGAGGTCTATTTGTGGTTGGAGCTACCTGACTAGATAAAGTATAGATCAGTCTGCTGTGAAAGTACCTCACATGAAGAAGACTGCCTGATGGTTTAGTTTGCTGTGAATGTATCGTGTCATCAGATGAGCCTTTTCACAAAATTAAAAACCAAAACCAGTATTTTCTTGTTTCTGGGTTTTGTTTGTAATTTTTTGTCCTCTCTCAATTCAGGTGGGCCATTATCTGTTGCTGATTTTAATTGGAATTGTGGAAGCAAAATCCTGGAATAAAAAAGCATTGGAATGTTTCTTTAAGCTTTAAAATAGGCAATCTTGACTCAGATTTGGAGTAAGGGCATTTTTTGCATCTGCAATATATAAATAGCTCTTTAAATAGGTGTAAATAAAATATATTCATGTTTAAAGTTTCTTCGTGTTGATAAAGTGGAATAAAATATTTTCATTGTAAAAAACAGTTAAAACCAGTTTACCATAGGAAAAAAATCCATTCTTCAGTGCAGGGATTTTCACCAGAAAAAAAACTTGGCTGCTGAAAGGGAGATGGTCTTAAATTTATATGTGTTCTAAAGCCAGTTATTTTACTCCACTGTAAATGAAACTCAGTGGGCAAACATAAAGCTTCATAACAAGACTAGAGGTACATGACAAATTCAGTTTCAATTGACTAAACAATCAAAGGTGTCCTGTCACCAAACTGTCTTTAAATGACCCTATTTGGTAAGCCCCAGCAATCCTGTTATTCAGCCAGGCTGTTGGTGTTGTTTGTATTCCATTATTGCAGTCCAGAGTGCCTCATGGGAATCCACTTAGGATGCAGTCTAATAGTCTGTGTCTCCCTTCCATTACAAGATGGAGTGGTCTGTCTTTTGGAATGTAAAATATCTAACAAAGTTTTCTTTTTCCATCTTAATTTCATGTAAAATTGTAAGAATTTGGGGTTTTTTGAGGGTAAGCCTAGGACTAGTCTTTCTCTTAAATGACAGTTAAACATACTGATGTGCTTCCGGTGGACTTTACTGAAAAAATTCCTACTGGTGGGTATTATCTGTAGAATTGTTCTCTGATATATGGCACATAATTAAGTTTTCAAAATTCGCCGTGTGAATATATTTTACAAAGTAGTAGTAGTATCAAATTCAGTGTAAAAGTCGCTTGTAACACAAATTTCTAACTCTGCGTATGATTTACAAACTAAATTCAATGCTGGGAACTTCTTTGTTTTATGGTGTATTGATTTTGTTTGTTTTTTGTTTTGTTTTGTTTTTTTTTTTAATAATAAGACTGTAGAATCAATTACTTATTTTTCCATTTCAGGAATAGATTGAAGAAAACATGGCCAATCAACGGGATTACATTAGCAGACCTATGTGCAATGGAATTTCTGTTCCTGAAAATAAAATCAATTCCTTAGTGGCTGAAGGTCATGGACAACAAATTCTGAAAGTACTACAAAAATTCAGAGAACAAAATATATTTTTTGATTTTAAAATTCTTGTGAAAGATGAAATAATTCCCTGTCATCGTTGTGTACTGGCAGCATGCAGTGATTTTTTCAGGTAAACATAATTTTGGCATGAATTTGCAGGAAACAGATTCTCAGTTCTCTGGGAGGGAGGGAAGGCATAGAATTTTTTTTAAAAAAAGTTGAAACAATTATCACAATTTACATATATCTTCAGAGGTTTGAGCAAAGGATTCAAACATGGTTTTAAGGGTATGCAAGATATGGCTCTTGGTATTTTCAAAAAGACATGATGACTCTGTGAATCAGATTCCAGCTGCAGTCAAAAACCTGAAATAAAAGTTTCAAACCATAAATGTGTGGTTCTGCTGTTAGGTTGAACTGACACAAGTTATGTATATTTAAGAGTTACCTGTGTCCTGTATCAGTACTTGAAGGTCTGCAAGGATATTGTTTGACTTTTTCTATGGTAGTCTATGTACTTTGACACATTTATGTTGTGAAACAACAGATTGGTTATGAATACATCTTCTACTGAGCAATTGTGGATAAATTGTACATAACTTTGGAATGGAACTGGTTTTTGTTTGTCCAAAAAGAGTAGTCAGTGTAGTAGAGATTGTCTTCAGGTGTATTTAAACAGATATACATACTGTTTAAATAAGATAAGCATACTTCTCTTAAACTACATATTTCAGCCTTTCAGCATGAAATGGATCTTTTCTTGTGCTTAAAGCTATGTATTCTTAAGGGACAGCCTTCATTCACATATAGAAAATTTATAAAGAAGCCTTGCTAACCTTTTTATTAGAAAGGTTCAAACTTGCAGTTCCATACTGAAAGTGTTTCTGAATACAGTTTATTAAAACAAAGCTAAGACTTTAACAATGCAAAAGCAGACTCCTGGGAATGAGTTAATAATAGCCTCAATTCAGTTGCCCGTGTGTAGGTGAGTGTTATTTTCAAATGTCCTGGAACATCCCATGGTCTAAGTGAGTCTGCCATATACAACAGAAGATAGCTAGATGTGTTCTAAGAATTGCTGAAAAAAAAAGAAGAAATGCAGATGAAATTAGTGCCTTCTCCACTGTAGGAGCAGATTCGGTTTTTTCTCTGACACACAGGACTACTTTCATTTGTCTTTAACTGCTTGACAGCACTAAGATGATCTGGCAGAATGAAATACTAGGATGAAATAGCTTCCAGTAGTAATTTTTAGAAAAGAAGTTAAGTACATGGAAACGCACGTGTCCTTTTCATTACCTACAGACTCTTAAGATTAAAATCTGCCAGGAGAGATCTGTCCCTGCTCCTAGCAGTTGATATGGCAGATAATAGCAGCCATCAGATTCATAAGTTGTCATGGAATGCAAGACCCATTTTTTACCTTCAAGGAATAAAAAGTACCTAAGTCCACTACATACATTTTAATATGGAACACCTTTTGTCTTCCTTGGCCTTTGGATTTCTCTTAGTTTTGGCTTCATTGTGTAAACCGAAGAATCAACAACATTTTGATCCTCGCTTGTTGGCTTTCAGAGTCAAAGCCTTTGCCTACATTGCTCTTCTTCTACTGGTATTGTTCAGTTCCTATTTTACTCCCTAATTAGAGATTTCATAGCTCATGGGTTAATGAAGGAAGGATTATAAGGGTCATCACTTAGTGTGCAAAGATGTCTTTGGGACACAGGTGTCTTACTGTAATTTTATGTTCTTGTTTGGGAAGTAGGCGAGTTCCTGCTTTACCAGATGTTCACGTCCCAAAGAGTATGTGGTATACACAGTGGTATATTTTTTCCTCTTTGGCTTCAGAAAAGGATGGGATTTTAAAAATCCCATACCACAGAGATGACAAGTGTATAACTGAACTATGATATAACACTTCTTTTTAATATGAATTAACTATGATATATTAATATCCAGATTCTCTACTTTGCATTTGATGATTTATCTTCCTCCACTATTATCTTGTGTCATATTCAGAAGCCATTGCTATCCTAGCTTGAAGCTTAGGCTCTGAGAGGGAAAGGCAAGGGATATTGCAGCACTGTTCTGTTGCCAGCACTTACCCACTTGTAAAACTTTAATAATTTTATCTTGCCATGCTAGATTGTGTGAAAGAGTTAAATGTTATTACATACTTAAAATAAAACAATAATTGCAATAAAGTTGCAATAAAATTTCCACAGATCTCCTGATTAATAGTTCATTCCACAATTTCAACCATCATCTTTGTATTCAGTCACAATCTACTTTCTGCAGAGTTTGTATCATGCTATCATATGTCAAAACCTCATTTTTACTCTGACATATGCCTATACTCATACATCTCTCTGTCAACTCTAAAGCAAGAATTAAGTTTCTTTGTGTTTTTTTCTCATTTACCCCTCACCTACTTTTATTTCTGAGAACTACACCCATCATCTGTCCAGCCATTTGTTCAGCCTGCATTTTGGAAGGCTTTTTTTCCACATAATTTATGTACTCATCCACGTTGCATGACCTAATACATGGGGCTTTTTTACTTTATATTTTTTTAAATCAGCCTCTCTTCCCCAAAGTTGAAACTGATGCTGTCCTGAACAATTTTCTCTCACATTGAGAGCTGCAGATTTCATCACTGTTTGTGAAAAATCCATACAAAACATAGGTGCTGCTATGATTTTGTTAAACCATCACTTTGAATATGTTCTTACCACCAATCATTTCTTTCTTCAAACACACCAAGTAAATTAATTGTTCATATAAGAACTAACATATTTTAGACCTATTTTAGACCAGCCCACATTATTACCAGATTTTCTCCTTCCACATCAGTGTTCTCGTCTGTTTGCTAAATCTTTAATTTTTGTGTATATTTTCTGTATTCTATTCGCAGAGCCATGTTTGAAGTTAATATGAAAGAACGGGATGATGGCAATGTTACTATTAGTAACCTATCACCCAAGGCAGTGAAAGCTTTTCTTGATTATGCTTACACAGGAAAAACAGAGATAACCAATGATAACGTGGAAATGCTCTTCCAACTGTCGTCATTTCTTCAAGTTTCACTCCTTTCCAAAGCTTGCAGTGACTTCCTAATAAAAAGTATTGATCTTGTGAATTGCTTACAGTTGCTTTCTCTATCAGAAAGTTATGGGTCTGTCCGCTTGTTTGACCATGCACTAGATTTTGTACAACACCACTTTTCATTGCTGCTCAGGTCGAGTGATTTCTTGGAGATGAATTTTGAGATACTACAAAAATGTCTCGAGGCTGATGAACTAAATGTCCCTGAGGAAGAATCAGTGTTGAAAGCTGTCCTCCAATGGACCAAACACAACTTGGAAACACGGCAGAAATACCTGCCTAATTTGATTAAAAAAGTGAGACTACACCAGTTACCTGAAAAGACTTTGCAGGACTTCCTGCATTCAGAAGAACACTTACTTAAGAGTGCTAATTGCTCAGTAATAATCAGTGATGCAGTTAAAAGTGTGCAGAACTTCAGTGGATTGTTTCCAGATGCACGTCCTTCAACAACAGAAAAATATATATTTGTTCATAAAACTGATGAAGATGGAGAAAACAGACATACGTTCTGCTACAACATCAAAACAGATAAATGGAAAGAACTACCACATACGCACATGATTGATCTGCCAGGGTCAAGTTTGTCTAGCTATGGAGAAAAAATATTTCTCACTGGAGGATGCAAGGGGAATTGTTATAGGACTGTCAGGCTTCATATTGCTGAACCGTTTCATGATGCCACTGACCAAACCTGGTGCTACTGTCCAGTCAGCAATGAGTTCTCCATAGTGTCAGCTATGAAAAAACCGAGGACAATGCACACATCTGTTGTGACCTTAAATCAGCTCTTTGTAATAGGTGGAAAGACCAGAGGAGCTCAAGAAACTCGGAGTCTTTTGGATGTAGAATCCTATAATCCTCTTTCCAAAGACTGGAAATCTGTAAGCCAGTTACCAAGAGGTATCTACTATCCAGAAGCAAGTGCATGCCAGAATATAATTTATGTCCTTGGCTCAGAAGTAGAGATTACTGATGCCTTTAATCCATCTCTTGACTGTTTCTTTAAGTATAATGCTATGACTGATCAGTGGTCTGAGCTTGTAGCAGAATTTGGGCAGTTTTTTCATGCAACTCTAATCAAAGCTGTTCCAGTGAACTGTACATTGTACATATGTGATCTCTCCACCTACAAGGTCTACAGTTTTTGCCCAGAAACCTGTGTTTGGAAAGGGGAAGGATCTTTTGAATGTGCTGGCTTTAACGCAGGGGCAGTTGGGACAGAAGACAAAATTTATATACTAGGTGGTGATTATGCTCCAGAAGAAATCACAGATGAAGTTCAAGTCTACCACAGTAGTAGGTCTGAATGGGAAGAAGTTTCACCAATGCCAAAAGCCTTAACTGAGTTTTACTGTCAGGTCATTCAGTTTAATAAATATAGGGACCCCTGGTCACCTGTACTGACGATTTGCTCTGGAGAATTTTGAAGCTCCCAAGTCAAAAGGATCTATTTAAATGCACAAGTTGTAGAACAGTTTTTAAGTATTAGTTTACAGATGGAGAAATATGTACTCATTTGTTTAAATTTTCAGTTTAAATTAAATGCTGTAGGATTGCTTTTGGAAGTCCATTAAAATGTCACTCATGCTATTTATTATACAAACAGTATTACTTAGTTTTATATACAACTCTTCTCTGTAATTATTAAAATAATTTTCAAAATTATATTAGTTTTCCAAAAAGAATATTCATGAATTAGTTATGTAATATGTGCCATTATTTCTGTAATATTCAGTTGTCCCAACAGACAAATTGCTAAATGAGAAAATGGACTGTGATACTGTTTTCCCTATGTAACTGAAGTTTAAAAGACATTCTCATTAGTGTTATTTAGATTTTCTATGTTCATAAACCTGTAAGAGGAATTTATGTCAGCTTTATCTTATCACAATGACCTTAGCAAGGACAACAGCCCAAGTGACCTTCACAGTATTAAAACCAGGTATCTAACTTGAAGAGACTGATAATTCTTGTCATCTTACTTCAGCTCTTCAATTTTACCAGTTTTTCTCCATCTTTGTGCCTTAGTAGTAGCTTTATTTTCTGTTTCCATCCCATTAACTGTGGCAAAGTAAATTTAATAATATACTGCAGAGTAGATAAGATTTCTACAGGATGGATGATTCATGTGGTATCTTTGCTTCAGTCATGTTGCTAACTAAAGAAAAAACATTTCAGGATGTTTTCTAACAGAAGTCTTCCATCTCTGAAGTCTTCAGTGCTACCTACTAAGCAGTCACTAGGCTGCTTATGGCAGCAAGCTGTAAAAGGAATGGTAGCTATTGCTTCGGTTAACTATGGGAAAAGTTTGTATCTTGTCATACATCAAATACAAAGTTACAAAACTGCACCCCCATATTAAAAGTCAATAGTAAATAGTATTTCTGAGGTGAGAAATCATCTCTTGTGGTTTAAATTAATTAAAACACTTTATCTTGAACTTCGTGGTAATTTTAGATGTTAAAATATTACACAGTAAACACTACACAATATATTGCTTGATATACTTTAAGTAGTCAGCTGTTATAATGTTAAAATTGCAATGGACTTTTAGTGCTAATATTAGTCTAGCCATACGTTGTGAAGTAAATTTGATCTCATGCTTAAAAAGTCCTCTCTCTGACAGAAGACACTGAAATTAGCTAGATTTCATAAATTAGTTTGTAATCTTCTACAGCCTGAGAATTTCCTTTCTTACCAGGTATCCAGATAAGACACAGAGCCCTTATGTTCCATATAAGTATTGTGAAAGCAGTGAGATTGTCTTACAGAATAATGGTTCTAAACGTTTAATCACATCTTTCCAAGAAGTTTAAAACATGAATAAAATTTAGTGAAGCATCAGAGACATCTTTTATATGTCTTGAGACAACTGTGGTAAGTTCATTATCATATCACTACTGCATGTACTTTTTGCAAAACCCAAGCTGAATATTAATGCTTAAAGCTTAATATTGCCTAGAACATGCTTCTGTTTTAAACAGTAAACAATGGAAGGTTCTGATTCTGTGATTGACTATAATTTGTTATCAGATACCTTTACAAATTTAGATAACATTCATCATAGCAATTTTCATAAGTATGTAAAATAAAATCATGTACATTTGGAGAACATGTTAATAAAATGGGACCCTTCCACTCAGTAATTTCTGTATATTAATATGTTTGTCAGTTCTGTAGAAGTAGCTTGCTACAGTATTTCAGGCAACTTCCACATTTATTTTCTGTTTTTTTGTGGTTTTGTTTTTGTTTTTTTCATAATAAATCTCCAAATCATACTTTAACTAAAAGTAGCTAGTAACCTTTACAATCACCTTACAGAAATGCAAGTATTTTTATATTGGGACACAACTACTTTTTGTTAGTGCAAAGCAAATGTATTGAGTAGAGAGAGGAAGAATACTATTCCTACTTACTGAAACAATAGGAAAAAACCAAATACATAGGAAAATAACAGTTTTAGTTTTAATGAAGCTACTCAGGGTAGTATAGAGACTTCATTAACCATTAATTATTGCAACTTGTCACATCACTGGAATACAAGGCCCAATTCACCTTTGCTTGTGTATTTGTATTGTGTTTATACCTGAGTAATATGAGTATGCAATTTATGCATTGAGAAAAGAAACTTATTATGCCCATAGTAGATGGGTATAAATAGCTATGCAAACTGGAAGAGACTAAAGAATTGCAAGGGTGTTCTAATGGCCAAATTGTCATGACCAATTTGCTGGATCACATAAACAGCAAGTGAATCATTCAGGTGATGCTCTTTCCCCTAAATTTTTCCCTACAGCAGATCTTGTTGGCAGTCTTCCACCCAGCAACTTGCTATAAGGCTCTGGCATCTGACATCAGACAGAGCAATGATGTACGTATGTGAGGAATTCCTCAGTATACACAGTGAAAACTATTCAGTGAGGCTGAATTGGGAAAACAGGCACGCTTTAATATTCTACACTACACTTGTACAGGAACTAATGTCAGTTCCCAGTTTGACAAATCATTCATGGATTTCACAGAGTTGAGCTCTTACTCAATGATCAGGAAATAATGTAGTAATGTCAGTTACTTTCGAGCATTGCTTACAGAAAAGTTACTGTGAAATGGTGCTGATTTTCTGCAGTTAGGCAGGTAAACCTGTACTACAGCTTTCACAGAAGGAAAAAGGATCATTTGCCACATTTCCACATACAAAGTATTAAATCTGGTAGCAGAACTGAATGCAGAAGGAGCAGAAGTGTTAGAAAGTCACGGTTAAAAACAAGGCTTTATGACAGAAGTAAGGACCTATGTTCCAAACCCTGTGATTAATTGCTAAAGATGTAAGAAATCTCAGTGAACTACACAAAAGAATCTGAATAATTTGCATGAGTAATTGTTGCAGTTTGGATCAAACAGATTTTTCAGTCTACACTAATTTTGTTTTTAATTTATGCAATTAAAAACAAAAGTCACAATTTAATGCAAAGTGAGTTTTTAAATATCTTTCATGACTTTTCAAAGCTCTTTGAATCAAAGCTTTATGAAAAAGTACCTTCCTCTAAAAATAGTCAGTAACTAGATTAATGATTACATATGTTCTCACTGAAATAGAGTGATGTTTAAACATACAAAATGCATGGGAAATTATAATCTACTATTTGCACTTAAATGATGTAACCAAAACATTTCTAATAGTATTCTATTTTATGTCACTGAATACATTATAAGCATGACCAGTATAATATACATGAAGATAATATATATTGTATGTGGGATTTTAATATCCAGTGATGATTATATTGGATAATCTTCATTTTTAAAGAATGCTATCAAAACATTATGGCACTTTGGTAATGTTATCATACTAATTTAGTTGTTATAATAAATATCAATTATTCAGGTGTTTTACTGATTATGTTTGCACAGACCTGATTATTATTTAAGGACTAATTAATTTGTTTTCTATATTCTAAATACATTTGTAGTAAGTCAGTTTACTGCTGTTAACAATTCATTATATTCACAAAATGGAGTAGATTTTCTGGGTCAGATTTATTTATGGTATTATTGTGTGAAGAAAACTGTTTACCTCCTCTGGTTAGTATAGGGTAGTAGGTAAGGCATAGGCTATAGAATGTGCTGACTGCAGTTCCTAATGTGGAGATTAATTTTAGATGTTTCTGTCTGGTGACCAACAGGAGGCAGCATAAGATCTATTTTAATTAAAACAGACTGAAAACGGATGTATTTAACAATATAGTTGAACATTATGCTCAATTTACATTTTTTCCTTCTAACACCCAATAAAGCATAGAGAACAGTAACATTTCGCTGCTGCCTGGGCTCTGCTGATATGTAGAAAGTATGAAACTACACATTTGCTGAGATGTTCATTCTTTTGTGAAATAAAGCACTGAGCAACTGAATCCTTCTCACGTCTCTTTTTTTTTTTTTTCCAGTGAATCCTTCTTGGGTCTCTTTTTTTTTCCCCAGTGAGTTTCAAACTGCAGAGAATCTGCAGAGTTTCTAATGCAGGTAATCTCTTTTGGGGTTTGGTGTTTGTTTGTGTTTGGTTTTTTTGTTTTGATTTTGGTTTTTTGGGGGGGGGTGTGTTTTTGGTTTTTTGTTTTTGTTTTTTAAATGAAGAACATTTTGAACACTATAACCAAGAATGCAGTTAGCATGGATGAAATCTGCGGTGCGAGGGTAGGGGGGGAGGTTTATAATTATCCTTGGGCCTTGTATTTGTATATCCTTTGCATATTGAGTTATTGTTCCCATGCTAATTTTAATTATCTGCTGAAAAATTCTTAAGTTTACCATTGTAAGGTACTCATTTAAATTGGTATAATTTTAAAAATTAGATCAGATTGATATATGGGGTTTTTTAGCAGTTTAAGTATTGCAAATAATTGGGTGTTTATTTTTATTCAAATGGACCTACCATACTAATAGAAGTAGCTTTAAATAAAAGGAGATAAGATCTACATAGCCTAAATTTGCATGCCAAGGCTTGCAGAAATGGCATCGATACAAAGTGACGGAGCCCAGTGTTGTCTTGTATTCTTCCAAAACTTAAAATTCTGTAACCCTGAGACTCCTCTATAGATAAATCAGAGTTACACAATACAAATTAACCTTCCAACACTCCAAGGTCTTTGCCCCAAAAGCCTTTCAGCTAGCAAAAGACTTTTGGAGACATGCACAAAGCATTCCAACAGCATTCATAATATTAAAAGCTTATACTGAACAATGAAGGGATTCACAGGCCAAATCTGAGAGCTTAAGTTGCATAACGCTGTGCACAATCAGAAGGAAATTGTGTATGTATGTTCTACAGATCCAGGGAATTCACCATGGACTTGAACAGTTTGCATATGTTCAAGACCATATGGTAGGGATTTTCTTAGTATCATCAAAAACAAAGAAGAATCAGGATTAATTGATTAAAATACACATAAATTCAAGATAGTTCACATAAATGAAGGAGGTTGGAAGAAGCTGGTATACACCAGAATTTTTCACCAGTGCTCAACACCCTCCATAAAAGAAGAGTAATAATTCTGGGAGAAAGTAGAGCTATTTAGGTTTATGTGCATGGCTACTCTAGGAAATCATATGATTCCTAGTTAAAATTATTCTAATATTTAGCGGGTTTATCCTTCACAATAAAAGAAGAATATTCAATGAGGTATAATTAGGACTAATTATTTTTGCAGACTAGAAAGAGTTACATTCACACTGTTAATGATCTCCCCTTTCCACCATTTGTCCACCTACTTGCACCTGAATCTAGTTTGAACTAGCTTGCAAGACCTCTAGGGTGCTCTTGAATCTTATTTCTGAGCACTGTAAAAATACTGGTAATAATGTAAAGGGAAGCAAAGTTCACGTATGGGTCTCAACAAGAAATATCCCTGTATTATATGTGTCAGCAATGAGGCACGGTCTTGCTACACTACTCCTCCTCACCATTGTCCTTTTTAACTTGCTTTTCAGTACACAACAGGCAAGTATGGCAGCAAAACTATCACTACCTGTTAGCAAACTGGTAAATTAATAGTTGGCTGAAACTAGAAAATACCATTTTAAAGGGATTTGTAGTTTCATCACAGTTATGATCACTTAAAGCTGTATTAATCAAATAACTACTTGTCCAGTGAAAGAACTTGGAAAGACTGAGCAAGCAGCTGCTAACGAATACGCAAAGTAATAAATGCACACATCTGAAGCAGAATAGAGGTACCAAACTTCGAAAAAGTAGGGCTACATGAGCAAGGCACCAGGACGGAAGGCAAGGACCACGCACATCTTGCGTGGCGGAGGGGACGAGGAGCCCCAAGTCCGAAAGCTCCGGAAATTCACCCACATCAACGGCGTGCTGGCTCACACATGGCAGCACTTCCCGAAAATTACTTTCATTTCTTTAATTACAGTATGCGATAAACGCCATTTCTCCATTTTAATCACAAATCGCGCAGCTCAGGAGGAACAGCCGGTTGCCGCGCGCTCGCTCTGGTTAACAGCATCATAAACGTGGCGGCTCCAGCGGTGGCTTACGCACGGTTACCCCGCACGGTTACCCCGCACTCGGGCTGACCCTGCTTTTCCCTCCCTCCCAGGCGCCCCCGCCCCCGCGAAGCCTCAGGGCCCTCTACGACGCGCCCTCCGACAGAAGAGGCAGCGCCAAACCCACCCCGCGGAGGGTCCCTCATCGTGGGGGGGGGGCGGGCCGAGACAGCCCGCAGCCAATCACCGGCACGCCTGGGGAAGACAAGCGGAAGCTGCAGCCAATGGCTGCCCGGCAGCTGCGCGCGGCCTGGCCCCGCCGGCGGAGGAACGTCGGGGATTTCGGTCCGCCTGGCGCGGCTGGGCGGGGCGGGGAAAGCGGCGGATACGGACCGCCAATAGGCGTGCGAAGAAGAGTGACAGGCAGGCAGCTCGCCCAATGGGAGGGTGGTGACCGTTAAAGGGCCGGCGGCCCGGAGGGGAGCGCCGGGCGCAGGTGAGTCGCGCGCGCGGCCCCCGGGGACCGGGCGGGGCGGACAGCGGGACCGTCCTGGGGATGGGGCGGCCGGTCTCCGGTGGTGGTGGTGGTGGTGTGTGGGCTGCCCTCGCAGCCCTTGCGGGGGTAGAGCGGTGGGGCTCCGCCGCCCTCGGCCCCTGGGGGTGATGAGGCGATTGCCCGCCGTCGTATCTCCACACGGGGAGGTCCTGTTTCTATTTCTCCTTCTCCCGGAAGAGTCGCAGGGCCCTGCCGGCCGGAGAGGCTCTAGCTTGTGGCAGGGCCCACGGGCCCATCTGCTCCCTGGGCCTGGCGCCGTGCTGGCCGGGGCAACTGGCCATGCCCCCGCCTCCCTTTGTTGCTGCCTTGCTTTCCCTGCAGCGCTCCGGGTGGGACCGCGCTGGCCCCGGCCCCGCGGCTGTGCCCGCCCTCACGCCTCCGGGCGCGCTTCCCGCGCAGGGACCAGGCGTTCTGTTCCTCTCCGTGGCCCTGGCTCGTCCGGGGGAAGGGGAGCTTCGGCCTGAAAAGTCTGTGCCTTCAATAGCCCGAATGCCCAGCTGCCTCCTGTCTTCCGTGCTTTCTCCCTGCTTCCTTGAATTATCTTTTTAGGTGTTCTTGGTTCCCTTCCGTGCCTGCTTTTTCGTTTGTGTAAACCGCGGGCTTCTTGCAGGGTTGTGTTGGATGATATGTTGTACAGCACCCAGATCCCAGATTTTTAATACAAAAAACCTTTGTACGAAAGCGGAAGTTGCTCTAAGCCAATGTAGCCATCTGTTAGGAGTCACAGAAAAGTTGTCTAGAAAGCCTTAGGCAGAAAATACTCAAGACTAATTTTGTTAAAAGAACAAAAAAAACAAAACACCTTCGAGATAGCAGGTTTGAATAATCTGAAATTTTTTTTATTCAAGCATAAGCCGTGGAAGTTTGAAAAAAATCAGGGCATCATCTTCTGTAAAAAGGTCATGATTTTCATAAAATTCAGGTTTGATGCTAGCAGCAGTCTTCCACTCCTGGTGAATGCGTGGATCTTTTTGTTTGCTTCTTTGCTTGTTCGGGACATTTGCTAATTTTTTATTGTTGATACAATATGTGATCAGAAAATAAAGTGGGAACAAAGGAGACAGAAAAGACAGAGGCAGAGTGAAGATGCTTTTGTCTTTAACTATGCCAAGGGTATTTGGTCTATGCATATTCTGTCTGTTTATGGAGTTTCCAGCTTAGTTTTACAGTACTTGTTTCTTTTCAACCCAAACAGTTTTTGTTTCTTTGGTGCAGTGGTGGGAGCCTCCTTGATCACAGGTTGCTTTTGGCCTGACAGGCCCAAAGTCAAAGCACCATGTTGCCATCTTTTCTGGAAGATCCTTGAAGTCTTTATGATGTCATCAGAATTTGTTTTGAGCTTTCTTTTCAGCCAGCGCTTCACATTTGTACCCTAACTGTGAAAGTACCCTTTTTGCATTGCAGTTTGCCCCACCTCCTCAGTGGTGGAACACAGGAATCTGAAAAGTCCTTGGTTTAAAGTAAGCAGTACTTAACCACAGCCAGCACATTGGTGTGTTGCCAACATTATTGTCACACTAATCCAAAGCACAGTGTTGTCCCAGCTACTAGGATGAGCATTAATGCTATCCCAGCTGCTGAGGTTTGGAATATTAGCTTTTTTTCCTGTAGCTATCTAGAAGGTGTACAAATCCTAGTTTATTTACCTTCCCATCTCTTAGGTACTTTGAGTATGTAACAGCTCATTTTTCCTCATTAAAGAGTAATATGCTCTTTATTACTCTTTAGAGAGAGTAAGACCAAAGGGCAATGGCTAAGAACTGAATATCCCAAATCTCAGCTTTTGTTAGATAATAATGTTTTTTAGTTAATACATCAGCTAGGTACACAGAGCCATTTCTGGGAGTAAATATACTGTTAAGATGATTCACTAACTCCGTTTATATTAATCAGAAAGGAATTGTCCTTAACAAGGCAGTCAGTGTGCTCTCAAAAAGGAAAGGGTTAAAGAGGCAGGATGGCCTTACCAATTGGAAGTTCATAATCATGAGTTTTAAAATATGTAGGTTTTGCTGATGTTTTACTGGGAAATTCAGGGGCTTGTATCAGATGTCTTCCAGCAAAAGTTTAAAAAAGCCTAAAAGAAAACTTAGCCTAATAAAGGAATTGGATGACAATAATTTCCAAGTTAGTTTTGTAGTTCTTAAAGGTTGTCTCCTTGGCTTATGGCATAATATCCAAACCCAAGATTAGACACTAACCAAAGTGTGGCTGAGGAGATCAGTCAGGTGATGCAGAGCACTGGTGCAAGGAGCAGTGAGCTGGCCCACAGGGTGGCCTGACATTTGCATGTTTTAACTCTCAGCCCTCTCCTGAGCTAAGAGGAAAGCTTACCTGTCAGCATTTTCCATGTTGATGTAGAACTCTCTATGGAAGATGATGAGAATTTGATTTAGAAACCCAGTTTATTTTTGTTTGTTTTTATGCATTTGTGCCCACAGTATCCTGCTGTGCTAGCCCTGACAAATTTAGAAGATACCAAATGTTGGTATCTCCAGGGTAACTAGAGATCCCAAATGAATCTGTAAATTCCTGTGATTCTTTACTGGAATGTTCCAGTTTGGAATGACCAAAAGAACCTTGTTCACCTAGCTGAGGCAAAGTAAAGGACATAACCAGTGTATGTACCTTAAGATGAAAATGACTGTCATTCACCAGAAGTCTGCTAAGGAGTATGCTTAAAGATCAGATAAAAGATCTCAGAAAAATTTGGTGTGATTCTAGCAGATAGTTTGTCTTCTAGTATAAATCTGACTTTCTACACTACAGCTTTTTCTTTTCTTTCTTTTTTTTTTTATTACTTGTCAAGTTAAGGGTCTGCATTAAAATAGTAGGTTATATATATTTTTTTTAATAATTTCCTTTTCTCAGAAACAATTAGGATTTTTCTTTTCAGAAGGGCAGAAAGTTTCACACATCCTAAACAGCAGCATGCAGCTTCCTACTCGAGTCTGAGGGAGTCCAAAGTCCTGGGTAGTTACATGGGAGTGCTGTAGAGTGGTGTATGCTGACACAGGCCTGTGCGTTATGCAGTTAATTTCTCCTTGGGACTTAGTTTGGCAGTTTTGCTACCTAGTAATCATTGGAAGTAAGTGGCTTCACAGAGTAATATTTTAGTGAGGAAAAGTAGTACAGCAGTTTTTTAAATGCAGTATTTGAAAAAATACTTGATGGCAGCATGCGTGCCTGTTGGCTATGAAAGAATGTTGCTTGACATGGAAAACTGCAAGTGAGCCACTTATTTGCAGTCAGTAGTGTATAGACATGAAGAATAATGTCTAAACCATGAGACATTCCCCAAGTGTGGAATTGTAGTGCAATGTGCTGATGTGTATGCTTTAACCAAGTTTAGGGAGAACAATAGGAGAAAAAATACTTAGTAATTTAAGAATCCTGTATAGCTGGGAGGGAGTTGTTTAAGAATTAAGTCCATTAATTAGTAATAATTGAATCTATAGTCTGGAAGCCATTTGCCTTCAGGTGGACAAATGTTGTCTACTGCATGAATAGTGAACAAACAGCAGCTTGAATCTGCCTGTAGTGTAGAGTGAATCACTGGCCCACTTTACTTAAAAGCCTTTTAAACCTATCTGCAATGGTAGGTAACATGGTACCAAAAACTGTTCAAAATAATCCTAAATTGAACCTATTGCCAAGCAGTCTATGGCCAAGAACCATCTTTGATTCTTAGTCTTTGCTTCCAGGTTTTGGTAGGTTGTTTTGGGGTTTTTTTTGGGTTTTGTTTTTTTTTTTTTTTTGGAAATACGATCTGTTATTAATACAGTAATAGTATTCATTACTGCTTAATAATCCCCTCTTCCACTCACTCTCTACTTCTCTGCAGAGTTGCACACAATCTGTCAGGTGAATATGGGGGTTCATGTTCTCAGCATCAGGCACAGGACCAGCTGGTGCTGCGGGTAGAGCACTGGATGAACTTTAAAGCTGCCCTTGTATCTGACATGAGATGGTTAGCAGCATGAGAAGGACACGGGAGGGTTTTACCATGGGCATATAGTGACTTAAATCTATTTGCTGTTAAAATGTCTCTAATGAATGACATTTGTTTGAACTAGTAGTTATTTTATGACATTCAACAGGATTGCTGCAGTTCTTTTATTTATGATTATGTTAAGTTAGAAGAGCTTTGAAAATGTCAACTTCTCATTTTAATTTTTTTTAATGAAAATGGTGTCTCATTAAAAATGTGTCTCAGAAATTTCAGTGCCCTAAACATTTCATTTTTGAAGTAATGATCTAACAATTTCAGCTTCTTTTGGAAGTACTGAGCATTCAGACTGAAATGTGAGTGTCAAATTTCAGTCTCAAGGAAATCCTGAATGGCAAAACTCTTAAGAGCTGAAGGAAAATAGCTGTACTTTTGTTATGGAAATACCAAATCAACCTTAACGGTTCATGACATGGATATATTAATGGTTTTATACTTCATGGGAGATTAGAGGAAGAATCTATGTCTACTTTATATTGAAAGTTTAACCAAATGGTTTTCCTTTATCAAATAAACAGTTAGTTCAAAATATGCATTCCTTAAATTATGACTTAAGAGTCAAGTTGTTAAATGGAGATATATGGTGTATACCTTGGAGATTTATCTTGTTTGCTCTTTTTCTCTTAGGAAGCCTGAAAAATAGAAAAATACTACAAAGTGAAGAGAAAATTTACTTCACGAGAACTGAGCTCTGCTTTCATTTGCTTTTAGATTTATTTCTATTAGTAGCTGATTAGTGTCAGATCATTTCTGTAGTCTGCTGTGGTGAAATTACTAGATTAAGCCTGGAAAAGATGAAACAGTTAAAGAGAAAAAGAAAAAGCAATTTTAGTGTTCAGGAAACTCAAACTCTCCTTAAGGAAATCAGGAAAAGGAGAGAAGTGCTCTTTTCGAAGCAACTTAATACAACAATTAATGAGATGAAACGGAAAGCTTGGGAGGAAATAGCAGAGTGTGTCAATGCTGTAGGTGAAGGAGAGCAGAGAACAGGGACAGAGGTGAAAAGGCGATACCTTGACTGGAGAGCACTCATGAAGAGAAAACGTCTGAATGCGAACATCAAGGTAGTAGGTGCTGGGTTTCACCTTCCTTCATCCAATTTAGATGACTCTCTCAATGAAGACATGGATGAGAAAATGGGATTTGCAATTGAATCTAGTTTTGAATGGCAGAATATCACTGACTTCAGAGAAGCTGGTGGATCTTTAACAGAAATCAAAGTAGAAGAGGAAGAGGAGGATCCGCAGAATTTTGAAGTGAGTGACTGACATACGTGAGTGACTGACATATGCAATATGGCCTTTGCTTCATTTCAGCATAAGGCTTTTTACTGTGTTCCTTCATAGCATCTGTTTCTGTTCTTTTCTGAATGTGTGAATTAAACTGTAGAAATAAATATAATTCAGAGATGTGGTATTTAAATCTAGCAACTTGCAATAGTGTGTAGAGTCTTGGATGATGATTGCTAATTTGATATCCCTAAATTCTGAGTATATCTTTGCACATGTATTTTCCATTTGCATGTGCCGCAGATAAGAATTAGTTGAGTCAATGCAAGGAAAATATGCTTTTGAAAGAAACTGGTAATTTTAGTATTCAAACTGCCTCGATGGATGAAGAGAAAAATGCTCATCTTTAACAAATGAAAGTATACGTTACCTGCAGGTACAGAAAGAAATAGAATACAGAAAGAAATATGATACTGTTTGCATTTCTTGAAATGAACCTATAGGAGATGAAAACATTACTTGAATTAGTCAGCCTTTCCTCTCTGTCAGAATTTTAGTGTGAATTTGACAAGCAGTAGTGGATTCTATAGACAAGTTTATACTCCTAGTAGTACTGTGACTGTCCTGGGATAGGCAACCAGCTGGAGTGCAGTGAAATGTTGGGATAGTTTTGCTGTTCCTCTTTAAATACATAGTTCTTTCTTCCAAAAGGGGTACTCAAACAATTTTGTGTGGGATATTTTATTGCTTTGGATTTTTTTGGGGGGAGGTTTTTTGTTGGTGGGTTTTTTTTGAGTGGGAAGAGTGGGGAAGCAACTTCTGTCTCAACTCCCTTGATATATATGCTGGGAGAAAATCAGTGTAAGCTGTTAGGTGGTAGTGAGAACTACTGACAGACAGTGCTGAAGAACAGTGTGTTTCTCTAATGCTGGAGGACTGGCAGTGGCTCTCCTAGTCCTAAAGGTTTCTGAACACTAACCTTCCTCAGTTTGCCTTTCTCTTGCAGCATACATATTGGGAAGCAATTTATGTCTTTTGTTCTATGAATTTGTAGGATTTAAGGACTGTGATACTACACAAAATGTTAAAGTCTGCCAAGACCAGTGATCCTAGCCACCTTATCATCTGTGGCATAAATAGCTTTACAGCAAATATGATAATACAAAATAGTTAAACAAGTCCTGCTTATTGACTTGCTTAATAGAGTTGGAAGGGGGTTAGAAACATGTGAAAAATGTCAAGTGTTAAATGTTTTTTAGGAATGGAATAGCCCAAGTGAATGTTAGGCTAGCTTACATAACACATAGCCTATGGATCCATCTGCTCTGATAAATAATTAGTCACAACAAATGCCTGGTGGCTTACGTAAATGTCACTCAGCTCTATGAAAGGTAAGAGCAACATATGGTCTTCTAGATCCAGTTTTCTATCAGTCGTTCTGAATGATCTGTAATAACTACTGTGCTGTATTTTCTGGATGTTCCTGTATGTTCACTGACAAAATTTTCCATTTTTCATTACCAGATACTAACTTGCAGATAAAGCCTGTTTCTCTTCCTGTGTAATGATAAAAAAAATCTTCTGACGTAGTGTGGTTATTTCACAACATACAAGTTAAACACTTCTGAATAGCTTTAAAGACAAAAAATGCAGTATTTTTTTCAGTCAAGTTGTATGTAACTTAATTTATTCTGGCATAAAGACTGGAATGTAATTCTTGTCTGTCGCATTCCTTTCTGCAGTTTCCTATTGAGGAAGAAGAAGAAATATTGTCATCAGTTCTGCCAGATTCAAAAAAGGAAAATGACCTACCAGACTTCCCCCACATTGAAGAATTTGGAAATCTGAGCTCTGCTCAAGCTAGGCTAGCTTATGAAGATTCTCACTTGCTTATAAATCTGGAGAAGCAAAAGGTGGATCTAGAGAAACAGCGGCTGGACATTGAAGCCGAAAGGTTGCAAGTGGAGAAGGAGCGCCTGCAGATTGAGAAGGAGCGGTTGCGGCACATTGACTTGGAGCGTGAGAGGCTGCAGATTGAGAAGGAGCGACTTCAGATTGAGTGGGAGAAACTCAGGCTAGAGACTCTGCATGCTGAAAAACCTGCCCTGGAAAATGACCTCACCCAAACTGAAAAACCCATCATGCAGCCTCTGGATCTAGAAACGGAAAAGTTAAAACTTGAAAAGGAACGTTTGCAGTTAGAGAAAGAGAGGCTGCAGTTCCTAAAGTTTGAGTCAGAAAAGCTGCAGATTGAGAAGGAACGCTTGCAAGTGGAGAAAGAGCGCCTTCGAATTCAGAGAGAGGGTCACTTACAGTGAACGTCTCAGCTAAGGTGTCAGCGTTAGTGTTTTGATGTTTCTAAATTAGAAGTAGTTCTTTCCTTGATACTGAAACTGTCCTAGAGGCTTAACATTCTTCTTTTCAGAGTTGAATGTTAATGTTAAACTGAAAAAAAAATGGTGCTCAATGTCAGTGTGCCTACATAAATGAGCTTATGTGTGAAATTGCTTTTCAGTGTATCAGAAGTTAAGTGTTATGTTCTCTTGTCTTCAGTATTGTGCTGTATTAGTTCGGTGTCCTCTGCTCATAGAGGCTTTGAGAAGAATCAAGGCTGAACCTCGTACTTTTTGTCACTGTACTAACAGTAAAGAAGGATCAGAATAAATCAGCATTTGCTGTGAGGACATGTTGCTGACGATATCCTGTATAGTAAAGAAGTATAATTTCAGCAGAACACAGGAATACAGTCTTATTGTGAGAGCGATTCGTTAATTTTTATTTCCCCCTCTTTTTTTTCTCCACCCCCACAACTGGGAAAAACAGTTGAAAAGTTATCTAGAAGTTAAAGTGCAAGTTAAATTTGTTGCAGTTGTGTTTACTGTTGTTCCATGGCTTGAACTGAATGGGAGTGCAGAAAATAGGTTTGAGATTTTTTGTGGGTTTTTTTTTTGATGAAGTATTCATATTAGGTAAAGTTACACATCAGCCCTACCTACTATAGGCTGGTCTGTTGATTTCCCCAGGTCATTAATAATGCTGTATGGAGTAGAGCACCTGTAGTAGCACAGCACAGGATTTACTTACTGATCAGGCGTGCTGTCTGTGATGGCCCCCTGAAGGAAATTGCTAGACCTTGTTTGTTCTTGGAAGGCAGTAGCTGGTGATGGGAGTCTCAGAAATGGAGACATGGAGACTGAGCATAGCCTAAGAACCTCTGAGCTTGAACACTTCTACACTCATTGCTGGTTCTGCCTGGCCAGTGCCAAGGTCACATCTGCAAGGCAGCCAGAAGAGGCTTCTGTGGCTCTCTGTGTAATGTATTTTAATTAGACAAATAGAAATGGTCAGTGCTGAAGGCTGTTAGTATTTTTCATAGGCAATGTAGTCATATTAAAAAAATCAACCCAAACAACCAAGGAAGGAAGCTGTCTATTATTTCATGTGTGTTTAAATCCCAGCTGAGCCAGACTTCACCTTTCTCATCTTTCTGCAAGTAACTATCGTGTTAACTCCATTGGAAATGTAGGACTGTGGGAATACTAAGTCTAAACATATGTTGAGTGACTTAGGTGAATTCTTGTGCGAGTAAATAATATTTATACCACTACAGGTTTACTTTTATTCTTCAAAGATTATTTTTTTATTACTGAAACAAGTGTGCTTCTACAGTGGAAATAAATTTGACTACTACGCTCCAAAATGGCTCTTGAGCCTTTCTTCACAGAGAAACTAGGGTACCTCTGAAGAGAAACCTGGACACTGAACACTGCAGCACCCCAGAGTTGCTGTGTTCCCTGTGTAGTCAATCAGAAAGATGAGGCATCTCAGAGCTGGACTTAAATCAACTGGGGCTTACTTGAGAAAGCAAAAAGGGAGGAGACGCCAACTAGCTGACCTCAATGGGATGCCAGGTGCACACCAATACTGCTGTATCACTCTTCAGCTGGACAGGGGAAGGAAAATATAACATAAAGTTCATGGGTGGAGATAAGAGCAGGGAGAGATCTCTCTGCTCTTGCAGTCATGGGCAAAACTGGCTCAGCTGGGGGAAATTAATTTACTATCAGTTGAGCAGAGTAATGAGAAATAAAACCAAATCTTCAACCACCTTTCCCACAACATTCCCTTTGTCCCAGGCTTAACTTTACTCCTGATTTTCTGTACCTCTCCCTGTAAGTGGCTCAGGAGGATGGGGAATGGGGACTGTGGTCACATCATCACACACTGTCTCTTCCTCTCCTTCTCCAAGGGGAGGACTCGTCACACTCTTCCCCTGCTCTAGTATAGGGTTCTCCCCACAGGAGACTGTCCTCCATGAATTTTTGTAACAGGAGCCCTTTCCACAGGCAGCAGTTCTTCATGAAGTGTTCTGGTGTGGCACCTAGAGGGTGCAGTCCTTCAGGAACAGGCTGCTCCAATGTGGGTCCCCTGTGGAGTCTCGAGTCCTGCCAGCAAACCTGTTCCAGTGTGAGCTCCTCTCCACAGGTCCTGCTGGGAGCCTGCTCCAGTGCAGGCTTCCCCCAGGGTCACAGCCTCCTTCAGATGTTTCCACCTGCTCCAGCGTGGGTTCCTCCACAGGCTGCAGGTGGATCTCTGCTCGCCCATGGGCTGCAGGGGCACAGCTGTGTTGCTGTGGCCTGCACCATGGGCTGCAGGGGAGCTCCAGCACCTGGGGCACCTCCTGCCCCTCCTTTGCACTGACCTTGGTTGCCTTAGGGTTTTTTTGCTTGGATATTGTCATCCCTCTCTGACTGCGTTTGCTACTGTGCTTTTCCCCCTTGTTAAATACATTATCCCAGTGTCACTAGCACCATCACTGATGGACTTGGCCATGACCAGGGGCAGCTCCATCTTGGAGCCCCCAGGGATTGGCTCTGTTGGACGTGTGGACAACTGGCAGTTTCTCTCAGAAACTACCCCTGTAGTCCCTCCTGCTACCAAGACATTACCTCACAAATCCAATACACCGAAATAAAGGGATGAATGGGCAGCTCCCTGATATGTATCATGCAAATTGAGATTAAAAGTAACTTTCTGTGATTTGGAGAAAATACTTATCTTTTCCTTTTAAAGCATGAAAGAGGCAGAATTCACGGAGTTAGGAAGATGTCTAGTGAGTAGAAGATTGACCAAGATAGTGGGATAGCATGGACTTTATGATTGCTGTGCCCTGAGGTGACCAACATTCTAGATAACTATTCTGACTGCCAGACAGGGTCAGAATAGGAACAAGAGGCAACATAGCCAGGTCTGCAAGAGGTAGTGACCAGAAGGATCAAGCCAGGAGAGAGAGAATATTCCTACAATCTTATCTGGAATATGCGTCTGGTCAGGAAGGAGCAGAACAGGACTCTGGCTCCTGTTTTGACAGGTAGTTGAGCTGCTGCTTGATCCCAGCACTTCTATCAGTCATCATGTTTTACTCCATTTATGCATTAGGATAATGATTTGTATTTTACATTGAACGTCTTCAGAATTGTACCCCAAAAGCATTAAAGGTTTTCGGGAAAAACAGGTAGATAAATCTGAACCATTTCTGAATTCTTAATTGTTTTGGAAATTTGAACACTTTCCCAAATGTTAATAGAGCTGTATGTAAGCAATTACTTTTCCTAGCAACTGTTCAGCCTCCTAGGGAAATGATGCATCTTTTGGTTATAGAAAATGTCTTGGAAAATACTGAATTATGAAATTAAATATTGAGATAAATCATCAAAAATATAGTTTCGACAAAATATAGAGAAAAATATAGAGTTTAATGCATCCATTTTATAGCTTGCTTTTTTCATAATGAAAATGCAGTCATTTTGTGGTAATTTGATTTAAAATATTTCAATATTTATATTTAAATTTAAATACTAATCTCCAATCTCTTAAACTTTATTTGCTTGATTTACCAGCCTGTGATCCTGAAGGTGAAGCCTAAGGGTGAGATTTTGACTCTGTATATGTCACCCAAGTTGGGACACACATATGAACTCACTGTTCTACCAACATTGGTCACGGGGTAGATGTTGTAAATGCAGTCCCCAAGAACAGCCCAGGATGAACAGCATCCCAACAGGACACAGCTGACAAAGCACAGTAGGATTCAAATAAAACTTCCTTTCCTTGAGTCAGTGGTCTTATGTTATTTCTAGGACATTTTGAGCAACTTTCAGCATAAAGAGATGCTGCAAGCAATGTACACAAGGTATAAAATATTAGTTTATTAAGATAAATAAGAGATGGTTAGGATTTAATAAGCATTTGTATCCTCATCACCTCAAGGTGTCCTTACTAGCCAGGGAATAATCAGCCAGGAGCGGAAGAGTTTCTTAGTTAGCAAGTGGGAACAGAAGCTTGTAATTTGTATCTCTTCACCTTTTCAAAGAACTGTTCATACAGTTGCCACAAGATAACATCAGTGATGAGTATCCTCTCTGGCTCATTCGCCCCCAAAAGCTCCCTGCAGAAAGGCACAGAGTGCTCCAAGGAGATGGAGTCAGACCTAGGGCTGATATTTTACAAACACAAAAATACCCTCAAAAATCCTACTCGCTGTCAGTCAGGAGCCTTGACAGAAGTGATGGGTGGGAGAAGAGGGAGGAGGAAAGACTAATTTTTGTCTGTTGTTGCTGAAATTAATTAGTCAATTTAAGCCAGACGGTGTCAGAAAATGTCACCACATGCAATAGTATTCACCTTTTTTCTCTTTTCTCTTTTTTTCCTTTTTTTTCTTTTTCTGTTTCTTTTTTCTTTCTCTTTTTCATTTCCTTTTCTGTATATCATTGTAAGTCTGAAAACCTGCATCACTCGGGCACTGTTGAAGTTTGTAGCTAACATTAAGATGAAATATAAATAGGCTGGATTATTCCATAGGTTAATGGGTTTGTTTTACATCAGGGCCTCAGAGTGTTTGTAGTTGGTATTAGGATTATGGAAAGAAAGGTAAAAAAAAAAAGTGTTGTTTTTTTTTTTAAATAAATTCCTACCTGTATTTTTTTGTTTTGTTTTGTTTTGTTTCCAGATAATCCACTTATTTGAAGATGCATGCTTCAAGCAAATACGAAGAGGGAAGAATGCCTTTAGTATGGGCTTTGGGCAACTTGTAGTACTTCATCTTCTTTTATTTTGGGGTTGTTTGCTTGTTTGTATTGCCAATTTGTCCCAAACTCATTATTTCCAAAGCATTCATGTTCTTGGCTTGGTGTCCTGATGTGATGTAGCAGTGACATGGCGATCAGTCTTTTGCCACTCAGGCAACATCAACAGGGAGTTGGGGAGGGAGCTCTGGGCAATAAGGGCTCTTGCCCACAACTCACTGGGTTTTCCTCTCTACTTTCTTAAAGCAAAATCTCCTGGTGCTAGGTCACATGATGCCAAGGAATGCAGGAGCTCTCAGGCATCACAAAACATACTAGAAAAAAGAAGTAGATCCCCTGACACGACCAGAAGAAGCCCTTTTCCAGGTGCTGCGTATAATCCTTTTAAACTTGACCTGCTTTAGAGGACACTTCCATCCTCTCCTTTCACAGATTATTAAGAATGCCATTGTTATTTTCTGTTCCAGTTTTATTGGTTTTAATTTCCCTGCTTCACTCTATCAGTAGTTTTATTCTATACATTAGTAGACTGTGAAATACCTTGTCTTGTTACTTCCATATTTTCTAATTGCAACACTCCATCATTAGTCAACGGGTTCATAATGTGGAAGGCAAAGTTGCCATTTCATTTCATGCTATATAATACAATGCTTTTGGTTCAGTAATTACATTGTGCCAGGCTTGTGATCAATCCTGAGATAGCTCACTTGTGATGGATAGCCCCATCACTGAGCTTATAAGAGTTAAAGGAAGAAGCAAATTTTTAATTTTGCTCCTCTGTCAATTTAGCTACTCAAATACTTCTTTTCAGACCAGTATTTATCTCACTGTAGAGATTACAGAAATGAGAACTTAAAAGAGAGAATTGAAGTTTGAAAAGCATTTTATAAAGTTTTGGTTTGCAAACCAGGAAAGATAAAAATTAAATGTTCTTCCACAGAAAGCTATTGTGTGTTATTTTGTTAATGGATTGCCAATCTTCTAGTCACCTGTTTAATGTACTGGAGAAAATCATTACCTGCTTCTTATAACTGTTCTAAGGGTTATGTGAAATGAGCTCATCATCTTACTTACTACTATTGCTCAGTGCTAGGCCTGTGAAAAAAAGATTTCCAAAGGTTTTTTTTTTTCTGTCTTAGAGGTGTTTGTGAGTCAAACAATTTTCTGAAGTGCTGGCAACATTTAAACAGTCATAGGATATAGGGAGTGGATATAGGAGCCTTTTCCTAACAAAGAAAGAGTTGCAATTATGGGATGCAAGAGTGTAGCATGGGTTGCAAGGACACCCAGGACAGCCATGCCAATGGAATAAGGGTGGAGAGAGGTGTGGCCTTTAGGGATAAATGACATCCTGGTGCCCTGAGGTTATAGTAGAGGAAAGCCTGATCCTAGTGGGCCTCTGAAGAGGACTTACTAGGAGCCAATTTCATGGACAGAATTTCTGTCCAGACAGACTGTTGCTTTGGTTCAATAAAGCAAAGTTCATGTTCTTGCATATCTTTATAGATATGAGGGCACAACTTATTCCTAGGTTTTGAACATATATAGAAAATTTTCCTATTTATGTTATAAAATTCTCTGATCTTCATTGCTCTTTGACTTTTGCTTGGGGCTGCACCTTGGACTTTTCCATCTTACATCCTATCTCCTGTCCTTTTTTGTATAAAGTCCTTCCCCCAAGGAATATCAGATAGATCCCACTAGTCAGAAATACCAAACTTACAAACCCCTCAGAAAGCCGAGGTACCTTAATGTGGATTTTGTCATCTCACCAAAGCAAGGCAAGGTGGCTCTGTCTCAAATTATGTCAAGGTCATTTTGTAGGCAAAACTTTGGGAAAGGTCTGAGGTTCAGAATTCAGTTAGTTCAATGGAGAGAAGGCAGCAGGAGGACTAGACTGGTGAAGCAGGTAGTACACACTCTGCTCTGAGAGTGTGTAGGGGAAACGTCAAGAGTGGATATTAAAACAGCTGAAAGGAGTAAACTGTGATACTTAACAAGGAGAGAGACAAGGAGATAGGCATCAGACAGAGCTTTCTGGGTGGACAGAGGCTGCCTTCCACTGCCTCCTCCCCTTTCTCAAGAAGAAACAGTACAGCATTGCTTTGGATTTTCCATTAGAGCAGCTGCTTCCAGCACCCCCTACATGACAAAGGAGCAAAACCGACATGGCAAGGCCAGCTGTAATGATAAAAGAACAACACAAAAGGGCCACATCTGGAACTGGATAACAGGTGGAGTCAGTAGGTGAATTCCAGGGACATGGGTGAAGGCCAAGAATGATAGCAGCTACAGAATGGATAGCATCTCAGCTCTCTTCTTGGCTCTGTAGATCAACATGCTTCTCTATTGATTCAGGTATTCAATTGACCTTGAAATGGAAACATCAGTACTATTTTATGCTAGTAACATGCTAGTAACACAGAAGCTTTTTAGTTGAAGGACTTCAGGTTGTTTCTGAGAACAGTAAACAGCTCCACACAAGAGAATTTTGGAGAAGTACTGTGAAGACAGATCATTTGTTCAGTCACTCCACTTTTGGTATGCATCTCTTTTTACTATTGCATCAAAATAGCAATTAAGAAAGTAAAACCACAGCAGAAAAAGTGGGGAAATTGAATATGCAAAGGTGAAGAGATGAATTACTAATTTTTACCGTGCCTGGGTTCAGATATGTTGACCAAGAACAACACTAGTGCTTTGTGCACTTGGAGAACTGAGGTCTGCTTGGTGATCCCTCCTCATGGAAAAAGCCTCAAGATTTTTGGAGAGGACCTGAGGATTCAGGAGGTGAAACTAAGATGGTGGGTGGTATCAGCACAGACCCCTGGGGAGTGTGATTGTCTTTAAGCCTGGGATCCCAGGGGTCAGCCTGTGCCGACTCTGAGCAGCTGAGGGGAGGAGGAGAGGTTCAGCATCCTGCTGAACTGTGGCTGTCCTCTTCCAACTGCCCCAAAGCTTGGGGAATTGCACAAAACACAGAAAGGAAAGAAAACATAGTTAAGTGTTACTATTCTTTCGTATTGGTTTTAGTACACAAATTCTCAGACTAAAGACAGGAGACAAAAATAGACCAATCTAATAAAAACGTTTAAAAAATGCTTTTGTTGTGTGACTATGTGGGTGCTGCTTTTCAAGACCTTCAAGGGCTTGGGCAAGAGTTGCTTTTAGACATGGGCAGGTCTCCCTGCAGAGACCTCCCAGAGCACTGGCACGTGGCCTGCTCTCTAGGGATGGTGGCTGGTGCACAAATGGCTTTCTAAATCACTCAGAGCAGACTGAAGTTAAAAGAACTAACACTGTTTCTCTCACAGGTTGGAGCCAGAGAGATCTTTTGGCTCAGTAATAAAGAGGAAAAAGGGTGGGCTAATCCAGAATGGTTTGCAGGAGAGCTCTTACTTCTAAAGGACAAGCTAAGGGTTATTGCCAGCCTCTGAACTGTCTCACACCGAAGAAAAAGCATTTCTGTCAAGTCAAGTAGGCATTGTCGCATAAAGTACTGATTTATATGACCTCATATAAAAGATGTAGATAATTTAATTTTTTTTTCCTAGATATTCTTGATAACAAAATATTTTCTGGAAGCAGTTCTTTCAGAGGCAGGAGTGAACACAAACACTTGAACTACATCATTTTTATCACAAAAGGGCCCATCCTGTGAATTGACGTGCACGTGCCAGCTCCTCCTTCTTCCTGGAACCTGCCAGCTTCCCTTCCTTTAGACTGTTTTTTCATCTGCAGTGTTTATAATAGTTGCAATGTTTCTGCAAGATGGAAACAAGGCTGTTTATTTAGGAGGCTGTACTCAGAAGCTTGTCAGTTTAGCTGGACTGTTTGCCAGAAAAGAAAATTCAGCTTATTAAAAGATGCCAGCTTTTATTCAGGATGAGCAAATCCATTCAGAAAATAAATCCCTTGTGCCCTCTTCATACTCTCCTTTTTGATACATAAGCATTTTTAAGTCTGAGTAGTTCATATGTTTATTCTTTTTGTAGAAAAGAGTTATTTCCTGTAGAACAAAAGTCTTTTGGGAAAGAAATCAAGCTCTGTGAACTTCAGTTCACAGCTTTTTATCCAAGAGTTCAGAAAGAGGTTAGGGGAAAAACAAAAACAGTGTAAGTGGAGCAGACTTTGAAAAGCTTCTCCTGAACCTGCTCTGACATTGTCAAAGGGAAGGAGCAACCCCCAGACTTGATCTGCCAGCTTCCCTTGGGGTCAGCAGAACCTTCTGCATGGTGGTGTCAGGGCCATGGTCCTTCTCCTGATGAGCACTGTGCTGGCATCCTCTCTGTTGCCTGCATGAAGAGAAACTCAGAAGGCTCAGCAGTGTCTCTGCTGCTTTTCAGCTGATGGAGACATGAACAGGAATGTGTACATCTGTTTGTGCATTTAAACCAAAGGAGGTTTAGGAGAATATAGGTTCTGATGGAGATGGACCCCATGGACCACAGGGTAAGAGCTGCCCCTCAGCCCATGGGTAATGCAGTTGAACACTTGTCCCAAGTGTTGCACTCCTACCCAGGTGCACACTACAAATCTGACATGTGACATTTTTGATTGGGTGGTTTTCATGAGTGGGAGGTGTGGTGGTGCATCCCTCCTTTCCTCCCAGGCCATACTATGATCTGGGAAATGCTCATGAGGCCTCAGCCTGTGACAAACGAAAAGAGCTCCTCTTGACCTTATCAGAAACACCGTATGTTCCCAGGAACTTGTGCTGCCTAACAACCTCCTGCCCTTTTTCTTTTTAATGGACAGCCTTAGAGATTTTTTTGCCTGATTAAAAACTCAAGTGGAATGACACTTTTGTTCTCAAACTTTCAAAGAAAGGGTGCCAACCTGAACTGTGGCCAGGATGAAACTTCATTATGACTAGAGCCTACTCTCTTGAGGCCCTATAAACAGCAGTCCAAAATGAGACCCTTTGGACTCTCCTGGACCACAATGTCTGGGTGCATACAAGTGTGTATATGCCAATGTGGGAAAAATGCTGCTCTCCTGGATTGTTAAGTACTTTAGATTTGTAAGTAAGGTTGGCCTGTAAGTTACTGTTAAGTTATTGTAAATCCCATATGAATCCTTTACTCTTTTCCTGTTCTTACCTCCTCCCCCTGTCTCCACAAAGATAGTTTTGGGTTTATTTGGGTTCATTTCGGTGTGGATTGATTGACCCTCGATTTCTTCTTGCTGCTTTTCCTCACTGTGCTGAAGCATCTAGTAAGTAGCAGAGTGAACATTGCCAATGAACTTCCTTGTGCTGTCGTTTTTATAATTAACTTGTTTTTACTGATACCTTTGCTGGTGATTCTTTAAGCAATTTACAACACTCATTCACAAAAGGAGGGAAGGAGGTTGTCATTTTCCTTTACTGGTCTTGTCCAGCATGGCTCAAGCATTCTGGGTCCTGTGGCAGGTTTTCCATCTGCTTCACAGCCTCTCCACCATTGCTGTGCTTCTATAACTGGAGCAAGCAAAGGAACAAAAGCATGCCAGGACAGCTGGAGAATTCAGAAATACTATCAGGAAGAGACCAAATACACACTAGTAACTCCTAAGGAAATTTAAAGCACTTTCCCTATCAAGTGACCAGGAGAACATCATTGGCTCGGATCCAAAGTCTACTAAGGAACAAAAAAAGCACCTCATTGAGAATGAAAAAAGAAAGGAAGAAGCAAGTCCCATTGTAAAGAAGTGATATACTGGTTATTCAAACTGATTCTATGATACTGAGATAAATGGATTTTAGTCTGTAATCATTTCTCCAAAATCAATGGCAAACTTCTGTGGTGAGACTTTCAGAAATTCAGTGGTGCACCCAAGGAAAAGGAAATCATAAAACTGTAAGGGTGGAAGGTAGCTGCTCAGGTTAGTTGCATAGCACATTTTCCTGATGGAATATTTCTTGTCAAAGGCCTTGGCTATGGGACTGTCCTGGGGTGAGTGTCTGAGAAGAGTGAGCAGGTCCAGAGTTTTGACAGATACAGTTTATGTGGCACAATGGCCACAATTGGTTAGACTTAATTTTAATTTGATAGCTAAAAATGAATACCAGAAAGTAGACAAACAGGGAGCTTTGAGAATATATTTTCAGGTGAACCAAGGTCTTCCCATCAAGCTGCTTTTCTCACAGTGCCTTTGTTTTTCCAGTGTAAATTCCACACTGATCTTACTAACTCTGCATTTTTGTTAGAGATTTTTTTCTAGACTTATCTCTGCTCCTTTGTCATATTCAACCTGGACTTCAAACCAAAATTTTAAATTATTTTTTAAGCCAGTATAGTGAGACGGGTAATAAAACTGAAGTGTCCTGTTTAGATTTCCCAAACCTTGGGTACAGTGGCTACCTGGAAAAGTTTTGCCCAATATACAGATTGTTTTTATA
This sequence comes from Rhadina sibilatrix, assembly GCA_013400275.1. Lineage (NCBI taxonomy): Eukaryota > Metazoa > Chordata > Aves > Passeriformes > Phylloscopidae > Rhadina > Rhadina sibilatrix. The sequence continues at coordinate 128,340 of VWYO01024407.1, forward strand.
CTGGAGAAGGAAGGGAAAGAATAGGGACTGAGCAAAGGCAGGAACTTGCTTTAAACAAGTACTAAAGGAAATTCTAACAATGGAATTTGTGAGAACTAAAACCAAATGCCTACAGAGTTCTTAAATTTAACATTCTTGGCTTGTTTTTTATTGAAATTTGACCTCCAATGTAACTACTATCAACCTCTACAGCCTTGGGAGATGCTGTTTCATAGGCGATGAGAATCTTCAGGGACAAACAGGTTTGCAAGAGCTGAGCATATTTATATCAGCAGAGGAAAGAATGGCCCAGATCAATTCTCAGGCATCCCCCTACAGTGGTTTCCCACACATCAGCACCCAAGTTTGACACCGTCACCAAGCTGACCCAAGAGGGTTACAAATGGACAGACAGCTTTGTCACCAAAATACCAGGCAGTTAATCTCCAGAAGCAAAACACAGAAAAGGATAACTGAGGTGTGGTTTTCTCTGTAAATAAAGGCTGATGTCAAGATTTACTGGTGTGGTCTGGGGGCAGCCAGCATTGTTAGTGCCTGTGGAATATTTTTTGCAGGGCTATACAAGAAATTTCAGTTTTAAACAGAGTCTCTTTGGTAAGTTTTAGCAGTTCTTATGTACTTGGCAAAAAAAACCCCAACCCACCAACCATGCTACTAATACACATGAAATACAGCAACCAAAAAACTTTTTGTCCTTTATTTTGCTTATGTGTGGGTATGTAGGAAATCATCCAAAAGAAAATAAATTAAGAAATGCATCACTGATTATAAAATATACATAAATTAATCTTTTCTGCCTGAAATACCAATTCAGGGGACATATTCACCTACTCATCACATTTCCCACTGAAATTAACAGAACAAGGTTGTCGGCCCGCAAGGAGTAGGCAGGGAAAAAGCCACCACATGTTCACTGCAGCATGTGATAATAACTCACTGCTGAGTGTGGTTGGGCTCTCATCCCACCTTGTCCTCCCTCCAACAGTCTGTGACTGCCCTGGGATTTGGCCAGTTGCTCCAGGATCAGCTCTGGGGGGATGAACCTGTCCTAAGGGTCCTGGGTGGGAGCTTGGCTTCATTCTTCTCTTCCCTGAGTGTCCATCCAAGGCTGGTGGCTGTGGTGGGGTCTGGGCAGTGCCCTCACTGACTGCTTTTGGAGGGAGAGGTGGCAGCAGGTTGGAGCATCTCTTCACTTGGGTCACTGCTGGGACAGCAAACCTGCCACGTCCCTGAAGAGAGGTCAGGCAGATCTACAGCTAAAACCAGGCAAGACAGAGCTTTCTGTCTGCAGCTGCTCACGTCTCAGTGGGTCTCTCAGGGCTGCAGAGAAGCTTCCCTTCCTCCTGCCAAAGTGGTTTCGGATCGACAAGGCTGTTAGGGGTATGAAATATGGCTGACTAAAGCATTGTGCTGACACAGACCAAAGGTGCATGTATCAAGACCTGCTCCAGGCTGAAAAAAACCTGCTGCACAATCAGCTATTTAAATAATAGATCGATTTAATTTATCTGAGAGAACATGTCATGACAACATAGCTTGATTAAGGTCTAGAAATACCTACATGGGAGATTTCAGGAGGTAGGTTATTCTAGCACATAAAGGCAAAAAAACCACAATCAAATTCCTGGGTACAGAAAGTAGCTGTGTTTAACCTTGAAAAAAGTTAGGTTTAAGTCAGTTCTGAATGGCATTTGAAAGTCCAGCACCAGCATGGAAGGTGCTGTGGGCTGTGACAAATGTGCTCTCCAGTGAGATGCTTGTAATTTTCTCTTCTCCACTGCAGACCTGTGAGTTTCTGAGAAGAGCAATTTGGGATTGCCTAAATTGTCCATGCTAATAAACGATCAAGGTCTGAGTGCCTCAAGAAGATAAACACCCCAGGTGGTAGGTGGTTATCATGAGATGGAGTCAGCAATGCACCACACAAAAAATCAGCTTGTGAAACCAAGTGACCAGCCTACACCCCAGTGTTTATTCCCTGATATCTTTATATGGTATAAATTATACTGTATGCTGGCACATGCTCCTTACATCCTTGCAATCTTGCCATTGTGATGTCTTTTTCCAAAAGAAACACCAGAAAACAGCAACCTTTTGGGCTTTATAGTTTAGTGGCGGACTTGGAAGCATTAGGTTTACAGTTGGACTCACTGATCTTGAAGGTCTTTTCCAACCTAAACGATTCTATGATTCATTTTCAACAGTTTGCATTTACTCTGATACAAATGCTTGCTGCCTTCAGCAATGATAACCTCCTCACATCTCCTTTCCTCTGCCAGGACTTTGCTATAGCTTCTCTCCCTGTTCTTTTGTCCCTATGCTTTTCCTTAAATCTCTTTCAGAAATGAAAATATCCCTCTTTCCTGTATATAGGGAACTGTGTGCCTATAGACAGTAGAAATCCAGGCAACTACACATGGATATTGCAAAATGGGAGTTCTCTTTGTGAAAGAGATTTGGGAAATATTTGGTACCTGGTCATGAAAGGAGCAGAGAGAGAAAAGGGGCTGTGGGGAAGCTGGGCATTATAAGGAGCAACTCTTTAATATATGATCTCATCCTTTTAAAACTAATCATTTACTAGGTAATAACCCTTGGTGAAGAATGCCAGTTCCCCACTGGGATGGACATATCAGGAGCTGTTGTGCTGTTGACTCTTAAATTTTGTGTATGATCAGCACCTTAAATTGCACCTTCCATATCATATCCCAGCACACACTGCTGTATCACATACTAAGCATTAACCTCCTGCTCAGCAACCTGTTCCTTCTGTCCCAGGAAACTTGTTGCTTCCCTCATCTTTGTGACTCATTGCCACATTGGCTGCAAAGGGTTTGAAAGTCAGAAAATCCCACTTATGGAATGTACTTTTAAGAATGGCTCCAAAGTCTCGTGTCAGCCAGTTCTGCTGCCTTTTTCTCTTTAGTTCAGTACATAGGATCTGCTTGGCCACAAAACAACTGTTTCTATCTCTCTCTAGATTGCCCATTCAAGGAACAATGCTGTTCCATGTTGAAGAGCCAGTGAAAGGAAGGAAACAGTCCTCCACTGAAAAATGTTTAGAGAATATAATTTAACTTGCAAGAAGCTCAAGGCCATTGCAAATTTTTGTACCAACCCCCACTCAGAGCAAGAACATCCCATCTCAGTGTTAGATCAGGTTGCTCAGAACCTGTAAAAATTTTGTTTAGACAATTGTCTAACTTGGATTTCTGCTGTTGCTACTTCTCTCCACTGTGCCATGTCCTTTCCCTGCCTGTATGTCCCCTTCAAGCCTTTGTACACAACTCTTCACTTGGCATTTCCTGAGATGCTCTCTCTTTCCTTGGAACAGTCTCCCACTGGATTTGTTCTAACAAGATGTTTGGACTTCTGCTTGACCACTAGGACCAGCTCAGTACAAAAGATTTAGCCTTTCTGTGACTCATTCCAAGGACTTTCTCCAAGTACTGTCCACTTTTGAGAATACTGCTAGAATTCTTTCTTTGTTTTTGTTTCAGCTGCACATTTTCTGTTTGACATTAATGGTAGGCTGGAACTGTGGAGTTTGGCATTTTTTCATTTTCTTTTTTTGTGGGCTGACAGCACTCTTCCCATTGACTGAAATGTTGCTCAGTGGCATGTGCTGATTCTCTATAAAAACTTCAATACCACAGTTGGAAAATGTACAAATCTTTTTTTTCCCCTCTTCTTTCGTCTAACAAAGAACATAAGAAAGGATGTTCTAGAAAGGGACATTTTTTTTGTCTTAACATCACTTTTCTAAATAAATGGCTTTTTTGGCATTTATCCAAGAGAGCTAATTATAAAAACAGAAGATAAATTTTTCTGATTGATGACTTCATACCAGAAAACAAAAAAATATTATTGTGCCTAGAAATTACTTCTGTTTTCCACCTACAGGGAAACCCTTCAAATATATCAAATTTAGTAAAATGTGGTGTTTATCCCTTTGTGCAAGCTTACTGTATAGGTATAAATCTTATTTTCCTAAGGGATATTAAAGTAAATGGGCCTGAGGAAGTACTGTTGAAATATTTATCTTCTTTCCACTGTAAATTTGGTCAGAAAGAAGTTAGGATATTTGGCATTTTATACACAGAGAAGCTTTAGATTTGCAAAGCTTCATCTCTCTTTCTTCTTCAAAGCCAAGCTCGTAAACAAAGGAGCTGTTCCCAAACTGTCACCATAATGTCACTCAGCTCCACGAAGTCACCACATCACTTCTATTGCTATAACAACTTAACATCATCTGTTGCTAATGCCTCAGAAACATTCCATGACCATCATTTTGAAAATAACTCTGAAGTGATGACTTTAAATGCAGTCTTTCTGCAATATTTTGCAAAAAACACTGTTTTAATAAGAAAACTTAAGAATGAAGAAATATATTATTAAATATTAATAGCACTGGTAATTTGTGATAATGAAATCATGTTTCTCACTATTAAAACATACTTTTCCATTTTGTTCTCCCTTATTATTTTCTCTTTCATATGAAATGTTGAAAAGTTTTATGTGAAGCTAAGACTTTGGATAAATAGTTTAGAAAAACTGAATGCCATTTAAGATGGACAAATGCAAAACTGTACACTTGAGTAGGAGTAATCCACATCAGAAATGCAGAATGNGACATCAGAAATGCACATCAGAATCCACATCAGAAATGCAGAATGAAGGCTGAGTGGCTCTGTGGCTTTACTTCAAAAAATCAGGAAGAAAATGCACCAACATTGCACCTCCTACCCTTGAAGATTAAAAAAAAAAAAATTCTGTCTGCAATGAGCATGGAAAGATGGAAAGGAAACCATGTGCATTTATTGTAGCCACTCATCAGGGTGGAATTGGAGGAGGCTTTCAATATGGGACTTCAGAATTGGTTTGGTTCAGTTGGAAAGACTCCCAGGGACACCAGTGTAACCAGTCTGAGGTTTAGAAATTAGTCTAGGGTTATCTGCCATGCAGAACTGTAGGTATGATATTGCCTTTCAAGTGGGGCCTGTGTGGTGACAGGATCACAACCTTTATCATCCTGGCACAAAGAATAGCTGTGAGAGTGAGAGAAACTCCAGTGGGTGGGAGAAAGCCTTGGGGCTTGATGTAGGTGAGCAAAGGTGGAAAAACTCGGGGCAGTGAAAGAAATTCATGACCAAGTGGTGAGCCAGGCTTTGGCAGAAGGAGCTCTGACAGGAACATGCTGGAGACCAGAGCTGTAGTGGGACTTCAAATAAAGAGAGAGGTCTAAGAGATTGTGTGGGAGAACAAAGGAACTGTAAAGAGGAAAGGCAGCCAGACAGCAACCATTAGAGAAGGTTCACAACTCATTCATTCAAATTTCCATCCATCCCTTTCCTCCTCACCAGCTATAGCCCACTGATGCATGTCAGGGAAGAATTGTAGCCTAGAACCTCACGATCAGGGAAAAGGGCCAAAGTGGCCCAGCAGGGAGGGAGGAGAAGAAAGGACGGGACCAGAAGCAGGACCTGAAGAGGTCCTCTGAAGCACCTCAGAAGAGGTCTTTCTCCTCCTCTTGTTTGCTGATCCACAAGTGGCCAGATGAGCACCCCACAAAGTGACGTGGACTGTGGATTATGACTGTTACTGAGACTCATAACAAAGTGAGGCAGTATGAGTGATTTGGGTGAACTTCATGCTGATGGAAAGTCACAAGCCTGTGTTGCTTTGTGGGAATAAAATCTCCAGGGAGCTTTTTTCAGGTTGACCACAAATTGCTAGTGCTCTATGACCACACACAGTCCCAAAGAGCTTCACTGGCCTTCAGAAAATAGCATGGTTACAACAATGCTGAGTGAAAGCATCAGCCAATTTCCTCTTTGGGTCAGGACTCCTATGATTTATCTGTTAGAAACATCCTACAGAATTTGCCAAAAGTAAGAAAAATGGGTTCATGCTCGTCAGTTCTTTTTTCCTAGGTTAATTTAATGTCACAGTGATTCCTGGTTTTCAGTTCCTAACAGAGGATGTGATAATCAGGTGGACAGGTCTGAAAGCATGGAAAGTACATCAGCATGATGGACCAAATCCTATCAGTTGTGCTTGCTAATGGCTTCAATGTCTTACAGCCTTCTCTCAGGCTTTGCAGGCATCCGTGACCAAATAAAATGGGAGAAAAAGGAAGCAGCAGCATTTCCACACCACCTTCCTGCCTTCTAAGCACTGAGGAACCTGTCTGAAAGCAGTGATCTTAAGTGCACTCTCTGTCCTGAAACAGATTCTGTTTGATGGGGAGCAAGAGGAGACAGGTTAGAAGTTGTGCCTGCATGGTTAAAAAGAAACCTCCCCTTCTGTTCAGGAACTCTGCAGGAATTTCAGACTCAATTGCATCACGCTTGCCACTTCAAGGCCTTCAGCGACTGATCACACACTTGGAAAATATCAAACTTAACTGAACCTGACATGGTTATCAGTGTAACTCTACCTGTTTGACAGGCTCCTTCCTCAGGGTTGCTCCTTGTCCTCAGAAATATCTCTGGGGAAAGAACAGTAATTTCTTCCCAACATTTTTCAGAGTGATAATTGCTTGTTTTAAAAGGAAGCACCTCTTTACATTTTCCTTGGGAATGATGCAATTCAGTGTTTCATACATTGACTTCATTTCTTTGCTTTATGTTAGAATTAGTTTAAAATACTCCCTAAATGAAGAAATTAAGTCTAATATCTAGTCTTTATATAAATTATGTCCTTTTCATACATTTTCAGTTTATTTGTTATCATCCTAGATCTGATTCATGGAATAGTTCCTGTTGTGAGGATGAAAACTAATCTGCCCCTGGCTTGGGTTTCTTTTGTAGACATTCCACTTGGTGGAACAAGTAAGCACTAATAGAGTAACATGAAAATGGAAATTTCTGTATTACCAAGAGTTAACTCACTTGAGCTGTAGGAAATACAGGCTCAAGTTCCAGCTGTAATGAAAATGTACCTGTGAAATGCACAGAGAGTTTCCCTGTACCTCCAGAGTTTCCATGTACCTCAGGCTGCACTGACCTGCCTTCAGCCCTCTTGATCCAAAATGCCTTCAGCATGCCTGAGGTTTGCTGAAGATACATTTAACTACTAGAGAATTATCTCCCCACCTTCTCTCACCTCTCCTTTGAGAATTCAGATTTTGGGGCATCACCTTACTAGTGGCTTATATTAATTAAACGACAATTTGAACACAATGAATACCAAGCAACATAATCTTTTGGAGCTGGGGGAAAGCGGTCATTGCTAAGGGCTGGTGGTATCTGAATAGCAGCTGTGATAGCAGCAGGGAATCCAAAGTTGTGTGTTTACACACAGAGTGGTCAGCAAGCAACCTCTGGCATCAGGTACTGTGTAGCTGAGGGTAGGAAGCATTCAGTTTGGAAGCGATGGCAGCAGTTCCATCCTCGTGTCCCTGTGTCACTGACACTGTGACCAGAGCTTGTCTCAGTGATGCTGCAAGCATGCCAGACTCACTCCATTTCACATTTCCTGCTGGCTGGACTTGGGTCACCATGAGGAGGAGCCATCTGCCCAAGTGCAGGCACCTGTAGCATAAATGTCAACTATTGAATGAGTCATTCCTGGTTGTCTTCACCAATGAAACTCAGAAAAGGTTGTTGGGGCACAACTATCCCACCCACAAACAGTCATCTAAAATCAGTTATTTATACTTGTAGTTATCCTACATTTTCCAGGCAGTTAAATTGGAAATGTTTAAAGTCAGTGAGTGTCACTCCAAATATCAGATGTTTCAGAATGCCATTGCATTTTCTATAGGCTTTCCAGCAGTTATTTCTTAATCCTTGTGATGGAGCTTTTAACAGATGAATTTTTTTGTAGAATATTGATTCTGTCCTTTAGCCAAAAAGACTTTTTTTTTTTCTTGAATTTGTTTTAGAAATGTCAGGGAACTTCCAGCAATTGACAGTATTGCAGGTAGCTGGAATATAAAAGAGAAGAAGGGAAGACATCACCTCTCTTATGTATTTATAGACTTCATGACTACTGTAGTGTGCAGAAAGACTCTTTTTTAAAAGAATTACTGGATTTAAACTGCTGCAGTCTTGTGACTTCCAAATTCTCCACACCTTCTTCACAGTTACACCAGATCAGATCTTTCTATCCACACTAGTGGTTACATTTTCACACCATTATGCATGGATTTGAACAATTAGTAGAATAGTCTAGGTAGAGTCAGGGCCTTGGCACTGGAATCCTTACAGGAACACCTAAACAGCTAAAATACACAAAAACTTGAAAAGTAATGTAATTGTTTTTCCAGGACTTAGGAAAGTGTGTAACTTACCTTAAAGCACTTGAAAGTCCACTTCAACACTTTAACCTTATTGAAGGTCTTTGAACCTCTTAGAGATACAGCAATCTAAAAAGACAATCAGGGTCTGGCCTTAAGAACATTTTGTTATTTGGTGCTAATGGAAGATGATGGATTGGTGAGCTAGGGGTGTGAATCCTTGCTTTAGCCATAAGGAAAGACTGACAGCAGGGCACACTCCTCTGAAGTGTGGTGATAACATGCCTTAGTCCCCTAACAGATAGGTCCAGATTCTGAGCTCAGCAACACAAATGATAATGTACTTCTTCATTTAGGTAAGCAGCTTGGGATATGTGTTGCTGCTTTTGAATCTACTCTCAATGCAGAATAACAACAAAAAATTTAAGAAAATTTTGCCCTTAGGAAAATATTGGGGGTGGTCAGAACTTTTGAAGAGGTTGCCCAGAGAAGTTATGCTTTTTCAACACTGGAGATGCTAAAATTATGATAGAATAACACTGAGAAACCTCTTAAGCTTTGAAATTGGATCTAACTTCAAAGCTGAATCTACTTTAAATGGAAGTTTGAAGGAGCTGACCTCCAGAAATCCCTTCCAGTCTAAATTATTTCATGTTTCCTATTTACTAGTTTCAGCTTGCCTGACCTTACATTTAATGCAACTGTTATGAAATCAGTAAGTTATTTGGAATCTGTGGCACTCCTCTCACTTTGAAAAGGAAGTGGCTCTAAATTTCTATTTATAATTCCACTGGTGACTTCTTACCCTTAGACATTTTAGCTGAAGCTAAACTTGCTGTTGCATACCAATTACACATTTTGTGGTAACAGTGTTAATTAATCCATGTCTACAACAAATCTCTGCAGCTCCTTGCAGACTGCCTTTCTTTTCTTGTTTTTGGCATTAGTGTGATAGGTAAATTCTGCAGGTTGAGAGCTTTAGGAGGATCCTTCTGCTGTAATTTTCTAATCATGGATGAAAGTATACTTACACTTTGAATATTAAAGAATATTTGTTCTTCATTCTGACATCCTATGAGGGCAGAAGTTATTACAAAATGATTAAGCAACAGAGGTGAACAGGTGCCACTGCCCTTTTTACCACATGCAATGATTACAAGCAGCTGTGTAAAGCTATACTCCATTCCCCAGGCTCTGTTCTCAATTGCACTGAGGCAAATTCAATTCAGAACATGTACATTCAGTTCCCAGAATAGTCCCTAGGTGAAATTCAGCAATAAGAAGTGATTGCATAAAACTAGTTCTGCATGTGAGGTTCTCAGGCAACCCAGCAAGTCTGTACTGATTTTAAGTTTCATAGGTGTTTAATGGAATACACAACCAGTGTGGGAGGGTTTAATGTGTGGGACAAAAAGCTACTAAAATAACAGTGAATGTCAAAGCAGGCTGGTCCTACATTATGATTCACAAGAGCTCAGAAAATTTATTTTGCAGATGAGTCTAATATTGTTGTGAGTGTTAATGTTAATAATTGCTCTTGATTACATTGAAACTGAAATCATTTTAGAAGCAGATAAATGCTGATATAATTCAGTTCATCATTAAAACAGCTAAATTTAGAAATCTGTAGGAAAATTATGTGTCTGAAGTCTTTTCATACTCCATGGAGATCTAGTCAAAAGAGACTTGAATTCATCTGAAGAGACTGGGACACAATTCATTTGCTCTCCCAGAGGTACTATTTGAGATGCCTTAGGCCATCTGAGACATCTGCACAGGGTTCCCTTCTCTTCTCCAGGCTGAACCCCAACTCTCTCAGTCTGTCTTCACAGGAGAGGAGTTCCAGACCTGTGATACACTTAGAGGCTCTCCCCTGGACTCACTCCAACAGGTCCCTGTCCTCCCAGTGCTGGGAGCCAAGAGCTGATGCAGCCCTGCAGGAGGGGTCTCAGCAGAGCAGAGCAGAGGGGCAGAATCCCCTCCCTGGCCCTGCTGCCCACGCTGCTTTGGATGCAGCCCAGGACACCAGTGGCTTTCTGGGCTGTGAGTGCACACGGCTGAGACGTCAAGCTTGTCACCCACCAGCACCCTCCAGTCCTCCCTGGAGCTGCTCTCTGTGGTCATGCAACAGCTGCCTTCTTGGAGTGAGACAAAAGAGTAAGTTACTGTGGAGACAGCAGACCAATAAATACCCTGAGATTGCTCTCAAAGCCACCTGAACTGTATTGTAATTCTCCCTGCTGTAGCATTTTCCTATCTAGATTTTTTTATTTTCTTCAAATATTTTATCTGCTTATGACAGGCATCAATCAGCAAAGTGGGAGTATCCTCTTTACCTCAACTGACCAAGCTTTCTTTCAGTAAAGCATTCCCTTGGCAAGAACAAGGCTTGGAAAAGGTAAGAGGATGTGGTGGCACCCCAGGTGGCTGCTGGCCACGTGGCCTTGGTAGCTCACACCGCTCCATGGCAGTGCAGCTCCTGCTGCTCAACTCTGAATCTTCCCCCGTGCATGGTTACTGGCACTGGACTTCTCAAAGGACTTGGGTGCCTCATTGCCAAGTGGAAGCCTGACTTAGGGAATTAACAGTGGGCTCCGTGGAGCAACATTCCTAACAGCAGCGATGGGCTGTTTACTGAAAGTGAAAAATAAATGCAACGTGTTAAAGAGACAGGGGATTGTATAAGGGGAGCAACACTGGAAGACAGCAAATATCCCAAGACAGCCCTGGCACTGCTCACAGTTGTGGACAAGGAAAGGATGAAGACAAGCTCCTGGAAAAAAACAGACAGACACAGTAAAACAAAATAGACAGCATTCTTCATACTCAGTTTCTCAATCTGTTCTGCCTCTAATATGTTACTTTGTGAAAAATGGAGGCAAACACTTTTTTCCTTAAAAAAAAAAAAAAAAGACAAATTCAGAACCAGCCCACCCAGAAGTTGTTTTTTAAATTTAGCTGTAAAAAGAAGGGAGCTTCCAGGTTTACTCAAAAAAGAGAAAAACCAGACAACTCACCTAAGCTAGCCAAAGAAACACAGAACAATTCACAGTAACTCATGAATGTGCTAAACATGCCAATAAAACATGGACACAAAGTAAGTTTAGTCACAGTGATTCATTGTAGTGTTATTTGTCTTTTTCCCTAAGATCCCTGCACACACTGTAATTATTATTATGCCTGAGGGGTAAGAATCACCTTATTTTCATGTTTGCCTGCACTGTCAAGCACTGTATAAGAACTGGTTTCCATCAGCCTGTATTAAGGTTAGTGGAAGGATTTAGGCTCTTGCTGCTGTGGATCAGCTGTCTGATATTTTAAGGTCTACTTTAAGATGAAGTCATTCACTCTCATTCTTTATTTCTCCCCAGTAGCTCTAAAGGGCCTCTACAGAGTATTTGAGGCAAGAAACTCATATTTATATTGTTGACATCTGGACTGAAGCTAACCCCTGCTTTGCAACTCTGGCTGTCTGTGCCAGACAGAGGGAGCGTCAGCTCAGCAGTGTCTGCTTGCTGTTTTTTGGCAGTAGCTGGGGCTTGGTCCTTGCTGGGCAGCATTGGGCTCCACCAGGGGCCCACTCTCCTCTGCATGAGAGCCCTGGGGGCTGAGAGAGGCACCAGCACCAGGCTCTGGGGAAATGCAAGCCATTGGAACATGGCCCCTCACAGATCTGGGAAACTCACAAGCTATGGTTACTCCAAGTCTGAATTCACTTGCAGTCTGGGCTCCGCCATGTGGCTGTTACACTGCTGGCAATACTCTGGATTTGGACACTACTGCCAGGTCTTGTGAGGCCAAGGAGAATGACCATCACAGAACAGACTTGCTGCACCTACAGACATGCCTGCTCCTGTTGACATCTGGCTTTTATTCAAATGGTGGCTGCGAGTCTTCCCCAGGCATGCCATGGCTATGCTGGGGGGTGAAAACTGAGGCTCCTGGATACCAAGCAGGCTGCACCTATCATCTATCACATTAGTCTTGAGGACTGTCATTTGTACTTCCTTGCTCCCTGGCATCTGTCCCTCGACCTACCCAGAGCACAACACTATCACTAAAAGGCTCCCTAACACTTCAGAAAGGTTTTTAGTGAGCGAATAATCATGACAATTCTTTAAGTGCTCAGAGTCCCTCCTCCCTATGGAATTAAAAGTACTTCAGAAATGTGCAAGGACTCAGACTGACTCTGACGAGATTCTGAATCCTGTTGTAAGAAATGAACAGCCCTTTTCTATTTTCCAGGTGGCATCCCTAATGATCAGAAAACAACTCAAGCTCTGTCAATATTATAAGAACAATTGCTGTTTTATTCTTTTTGGTGGGTACAAAAACCACAGTTTCTTACACAGAACAAGATTATAAATAATATCTGTAACATGAGTGACCCGTAGTCTCTTTTGATTCTACACTGCAGACTGATGAAGTACTCTAAACATTTTATCATTTTGTTTCTTGTATTAGACAGATGCAAATCTGTGGAACACAGAATGATGGAACAGAATGAAGGTAACAGCAAACAAGAGGATGACCAACAACTTTTATAAAAAAAAAAAATTCTCTGAATTTTATTACAGTGATGGCATTTTATATCAATTATTGCAATGATTTTTCCCTAAGATGGTTAGAAAAAAGAATTGTGTTGTCCTCTACTGAATTTACATCAGTTAAAAAGCAAGCATGTTTCAATATTCCTCTTTTTCCAAAGAAAATGTAAATAATTTCTTTATTTTTTTTTCACAGGATTTACATATTTATTATTTTTTTATCACAGTTTAGTGATTCATTTCTACAGCTGAACAGCTGAGTATTCTTCCATTGTATATATTGATGTTCTGGAGACACAGGTTAGCATGTTCATTGACTTCTATAGCTATTTTTCTCCCTTTGTCAAGACAAAGACCAAAATGGTGTCCTTTCTGAGCATGTTCTTCACAGTTTAATGCGCTAAATTGGCAAGTCTTATTAGTTTTAAGTCCACTCAAGTGAAATTTGTTGCTGTTAATACACCCTTCCCAGCCCCCTCCCCCCAACAAAACTAAATTATGAATTTTCCTGATATAAAATCTGAGTTTGGGTTTCCGAGCTGAGCTCATGCACACATTGTTGCTGATGATGTCTGGCGCATTTGGACGTACTTCCCTTTCTCAGCCAAATTATGAGTTCATCAATGACACTCCCATGTCGTTACAGTCTGTGCTGTGTTCCCATCAGTCACCAACACAGTTTGATTAAGGCACTCAATTATTTTTTTGGTTTTTATGGTAGGTCCGATGCAATTACAGCCAATCCTGAACTTTGTCTAATTGCAGTTCCAGTGTGCACGGCCTTCGGGCAGTCGGGAGTCAATACGCGTCCGTTCTCTCCCACACTCCCTGTGATGGATAATCTGGCTTTGTTTCTTATGGCTTCAGAAAAGGTAAGCTAGGTTTGAAGAAAAAAGCAGAAGAGAGGAAAGTGTTACCATGTTTCTGTCCTTCGGCCAACCGGGACACAGCAAACACCAAAATATTAAATTTTAGACATCTGCATTTTTTCATGTTAACATTAAATATAAAAATAGTTATCATCATAAATATAATACATAGCACTTAAGTCTACTGGGGGAAAAAAAGACTAGCAATTCTGAGGGTAAATTTCATTACAATAAATCGTTACTGATTTAAATACAAAATCTGAATTTGATAATGAAATTAACTGAAGAGGTAATACCTTCATCTAAATTGCTTCAAACTAAATTTATATACAGTGAGAAGACCTTTTGGAACCTGAAAGTATTAGCATCTGTGAATTAGGTCATGCACAGGTGTTTTTAGGCTTTGACCTTCAACTAGGAATGCCAGGATTAAATATAGCTACTGAAAATTGTTTATAAATTGTAATAACTGTACCAGCTATCTCTCTGGCGATTTCTTCATTCATATCTAAAGAAATTATTATTTATTTTCACAGTGCAAATATTTAGTATCAGGAAATTTGAGAACTGTCCTCAAATCTGTTATATATATGTATATATATTTTCCTACAATTAGAGAAGGTGGTAACTTTCAAAGAAAATGTAATTTATTGAGAGAAAATACAGTTTTATACCATTTTCTACATTATGTCTAAATTTTCCAAAAGAAGGTTTAAATTTTTGTTACTTGAAAATCTTTAAGCTAAATCAGAACAAAATATTACATTTAGGGACTAAATTACTCAAGCAAAAAATCTGGATTTGTTAAAAGATTTACAGTTATGCCATCTAACATTAGTGATCCAAAAATCAGCAGCCAAATTTAATAGGGCTCTCTCATGTGATTATAAAATAAAGCCAAGATGACTAGTTTAAAGTAAATGATTTCCAGATGACTAAAATTAGGGCAAGTGTCTAAGGTCAAAAAATGCAGCAAGGCACCCAAAGTATACTACATTAAAAGATATTTCAGAGATAACCATGTTAAGATATTAATTAGTGTGGGAATCTGATTTCTAGTCAGGAGAATCTATGTAAATTATATGCAGGGATGCAGTCTGAAATATCAATTGGGAAAAAAAAGGGAGATAGAAGGGTGCATTCACATAGCAGCAAAAAGATGACAAACGTCATAAAGTCATTTTGTTTGCTTCATTACTAATCTCTACATTTTGAACTTTATCCCTCTGAGCCCAGTTTCTCCTTCTGAAGTAGCAGTGAAATCCTGAGCTGGTGTTTGATATATGGAGTTCATTTTATATATGAGTATATAGGGATGAGGAAGAGTCCTTAAAACTCCCAAACATTTCCACTGCTTCTGGTGCACTTCTGAGGAAATGCACAAGTCTAATATTGCATTGTTATCAGTAGCTCCTTCAAAAAAGTTGTCAAAAATACAGTGGCTGTTTGTGGCATAGTTGGAGCTTGGATTTAAAAGCAGCTTTCCAAATCAATTACCCTAAAAACTTCAGCCCTCAAAAGCACCCAAAATCAGAAAAAGGTCTCAGCTTACAGAGGGCATTATGGCATTCCCCTTACACTGAAAAACCTTGGCTTTTGTAAAGGACATCCTTTGAAAACCTTCCCTGCCACCACTGTACTTTGTGACAGGGACTGTTGCCAAACATATCTTGATTTAAAACAACAAAGTGTAGCAGAAGTGATGAGGAAGTGGGGACCTGGGCCTATATATTACCAAAAACTTCTACTACTTCCCAGAAGCAAATAAAACTCTCTGCATTTGCAAAGCACAGGCACAATGCAGTGTGATACAGATCCACACGGTGCATGTCCTGACTCCCACTGCAAATGGATACTGGTAACTGCAGAAGTGCAGAGAACATGCTCTAGGGTCAATGGCAAGAAAAAAACCCAAAAACTGAAGGTGCTTTAGGAGAGGGATGAGAGCCCAAACAAGATTAGAAAGCAAACTCAGATGAAAAAGGGACAGCTTGCTCCAGACGTGTTAAAATTCCCAGAAAGTCATCACTGTGTACCAGAGTCTCTCCAGCACACTGGTCAGCTATCTGCTCATGGCCATTCAGAGTTTCCCACCTGAGTGAGAACATTCAGATTTGTATGGGATATACAAGTTGTATGTAACTGGGCTTTAGTAGCTCAGTCTAAATAACTTAATAACTTTCTGGCCGTTGACAGCACACTCAGGACAGAAAGACAATAGAAGGGATCCAGGATTTAAAAAAAAAAAAAAAAAGAAAAAGAAAAAAAAAAAGACAACAATGCTTTCTCAGCAGCCTGTCACAGAAGAATAGAAAGCTGCAAGGAAGTAACTCTTGTCCTCAGTGCAAGGCTAACAACAGCTCAGCAACACACCACAAGACAACTCAGACACTTCCAAAGCCAGGAGGAGCAGGTCAAACTTGTACTTGGGACAGTGCCATAAAGCCAAGTAACCAGGTAGGCATCTGCTCTGTGTTTTAAACTATGCTATAGGTAACAAGCCAGGCTAATACTTTGCTTAACTGTGCTGCTACAATTGCAGATTTATGGCCTGGATGCAGAAACAATTTGAGGAGTGGCTAGGATAAGAGGGAAAAGTCTCGGTATTTACTGTGCATATTAGCCAAACCATTAAAGTCTCCTTTCAGTATGAGGGTATGCAGTTAATAGTGATAACGTATTTTCAGATTTGTCATTAGTTTTGATTAGATTAGTTGTGAAATTAATCATGTGAAAACACTGACTGCCCTGTTCCTAACAGAAATGGGAATTTTGGAAACTGATATCCTCACTCTTGTAATACAAATATCCTAGCCTGTGTGGGTTCTTTTGTAGTTCAGGCTCTTCTGGTACTTGGGTCACATGGAGGTGGCTTTGGCACAAATATCTATGATGAACTTTTAATGTATTTTTCTCTCTTGACTATGAAATTGGAAGTCTATGAGTCAAAATATATACATTACACACTTACTGAGCCATCCTGTAGCACTTCACCTTTTTTTGTAGTTAATTGTAATAATGATGTTTTTCTTTGCTTTTTGTAGTTTTGTCATTAATTTCATCCATTAGTTATAAACAACAGCATGGGATTGGAGAGCAAGAGAAGGCAGCTGAGCTGGGAGCTGGTTCCTGAGCTTCATGGCCCACAAAGAAGGCCATGGAGGGGCGGTGGTGGAGGCTGGCTGGATACTGGGACAACCCCTTCAAAAGCCTGTGGGTTTGGGGTGAGGAACTCAGCAGGGCTTTGCCTTAGAGCAACTGGGCAGAAGGATGTTAAGCTCCTCACTGCCCTTGGTATCAGCTCTACTTGTACACTAAGGGCTTAATACTAATGGAAAAACTGCTGCCCAGAGGAAAAGGATTGTTCCCTCCTAACAGCAAACTTTCTTCCCCGCTTTCAGCAGATGCAACTGCCTGCCAGGGTTTCTGAATGTCTTTATCCCACACATACAGACTAGTCCTTCATTTTCATTTTCAGCTCCCTTGATGGCACGGTGAATTTCCCTGAGGTAACTCACGTTTCACTGTATGAAACTAAAATAAAAATCATAGTAGTGAATATTAACTGTCAAGAGGGTTACTTAAGCTATTTTATATTAGTTTAAAACATATACCATTAAAATTATTTGATGTTAGCTTAAAAAGTCAGATGTGTTGGTTACTCATGCAGGTTAGAACCATCAAGCATCTTTCCATATTAGCAAGTTTTAGTTCCAATACCATCTCTTTACTCCTTGGATAAAAAAAAACACCCCAAAACATATCAAAGGTTTCAAAATGTGTAAGACAGACATATTTCTTCAGAAATATGTGCAGCCATGATTGTGGGCTCTGTAATACTGCCAGCTAAACAGGGGTTTATGACTAGCACGTGTATGAACAGATGGCATAGTCCCCCTGCGCACTGTGGCACGCAGGCACCTCTCACTGCCAGTGTGGCCAGGAGAGGATGACTGGGCCTTGGCAGTCATCCACATATGAGAATAAGCATTTTATAAGAAGTTGACTTGAAATTTTCTTAATTTTACATAAATATTACACCAAATAAGCAGAAAGAAGAATTTCAGAAGTCTGTAAATATTTGTTCAAAATCCTAGTAGCTTTTTATGTGAATTTTAAAAGTCTGCACCCTAAAATGTTAAATATCAGAAGTTTTGACTGACCCAAAAATGAATTTTCAGTAAGATAAAATTCAACATTTTTGTATCTGTTTTGTATTGTTTAAAGTATATTTTTCCAATAGGAATCTACCTCTGTGTTACAAGTCGTATAGAAATCCACTTTAGAGTAAGATACTTATGATCTTTCCTTTAAACACAAAACTCCATTACCTCTATTATTTTTATTATAAGAAAACAATAAGACTAAAAAAATCTGCAAGTATGATCAGTGTCTGTTGCACTGGAATAACAGAGCTGGGTGGCAACTGTGGGGATTGTCAAGTCATGCCATGTTTGGCATGCTCAGCCAATTTGGGTCAGGTCAGTATTTGAATGGAAGCTTATATTTTTTTTTTTTTGTTGGCTTTAAGACTCTTTTTTGAATGCATTGCACTCTAACTTGATAAGGAGTATATTTTTCTGGGATTCTTACTTTTATACCAGCCTGGGGACACTCAGTTATGAGCACATCATTAAAGAATTTAAAGGAAAAAAGCACCCTTCACTTGCATTTTGCAGAATGATTTGCACAGGATTACTTCTTTTTAAGACCCTTATTACTGACAGTAGGGAGTGGACTTCCGAGATTAATATTAGGATCTGGAAGTCCTGTGTCCCAGTTCAAAGTAAAGAACACTGGTCTATACTCTTGGAGTCCCCTTGACACACAGTGTACCTCACATTTTCACTAGTGAACAAAACGCACACCTAACACTTTTTTTTTTTTTTTTTTTTTTTTTTCTTGGGGAAATTTGCGCA
>VWYO01024407.1:146931-189137 GCA_013400275.1 Rhadina sibilatrix
AATTGGCAGCTCTGTTGCAATTTGAATATCCCCAGGGTCATGACTCCTTGTAGAACAGGGAGGAAAAGCAAACCCCACAGAACAGCAGGTAGGGGACAGTTTCCCAGCCAGCCCCCTCCCTCGCGCCCCGAGAACCCACCTATTCCTGGCAGCGCTCCAGCTATCATGCTCAAACAGCATTCTCTGCTCACTCTGTGTTTGCTCTGTACTGTATGGTTCGGTACTGTACGGGCTGTGCCTTTAGGCTGTAAGCTCCTCGGGACAGGGACCTGTTATGTGTCTGGCACACTTCACCTACTGTACAGCGCCGTCTACTCCAGCGCTACACAAATAACAAATAAAAAATTATAAGTGTATCTCCAGTTGTTTCCTACAAGCTATTTTTTTTTTTTTTCCCTAGGTGGCAAGGCAGGAATTGTATTATTCATCTGGTTTCCCTAAACTTTTGTTTTCTACTACTCTAGGGATGGCTCAGGAAAATGTAGCTAAAGATATAGTTGTTAACAGAGGAGACATGTGGCTTGCTATTTGCAAGGGCAAGGGAGCACTAGCATGACAGGGTAGGGTGCTAGCTGCATATTCACTTATGAAACAGCCAGCATAGCTTGGGAGCTACGTAGAAGTTATATTTAGAAGCTCAATTTGCTGCTGCGTGCCATTTCCAAAGGTCATAGAGTTGATTTGTCTAATGATTAGTTGGCAAGATACTCACTGTACGGATGAGAGCAAGTACATTAGTAAACCATCCCTGCACACCTACTCAGGGGAGCTATGCAGGATGCAGCTCAGCAGCTCCAGCGCTTCAGCCTCCAAAATCACTGCATGAATGTCTAAAATACACTAGTCTTGACCTAGGCAAGGGAGTTTGTTACTGAAAGCTGAGGATGACAATCAAGTTCTATTCACTGGTTAGGGATTCTTTGTGACTATTATAGTGGGCAAAAGTTGACCTGAAGCAGGATATTGTGGAGAGGGGAAAAAGAAAAAAATAAAGCCACACAATTAGCATAAAACATGTATCAAAGGGAGGGTGAAGGAACAGGGAGGGGGAGGAGGGAGAGAAGGTAAAACAACATTTAGACTTCTTGTAACAGTGCCTTTTCTTCCATTAGGTTAATTATGGTTCAGTGATGTTGCCTATCCTAAATCTTGGTTACAGATAGGGCCAACATCAAATAATACAGGCTTGCAGCAATTTGTCGTAAGCAGAGTGCAAACCTTTCGTAAAACAAACTTTCCAATCAAGTATTAAAAACTGGCCCTCTGGATATATAGTTTCTTTTTTTAAATAGTTGTCATCTCTCAACTGATTTGACAACTTTAAGTTGTTCAAAATGTATTTTTCGTGTTAAAAATTCCTTGCAATGCAGATGTCTATTAGCAACATAGAATAATATGCTGTACATCTGCAGCCAAAAGAACTGAACCACTTTGCACTGAAGTTTTCCAAAATATAAAGCTCTGTTCAGAAGCAAGCACCACTAGACAGACATGTCACAACACTGCGTTACAAGATGCATCACCCACTCGCTGTAGTAGGCCCTAAGTCCTACCCCTAAATTTTAATACTTTCGGTTCCATATACGTTGTAACCTTCTCTATAAGTTGCTAAATTCTGGGTATTCTGCGAGGAAGTTGGGTTAAAAGTCTGTGCACTCTTTGCCACCTTCATTCGTTTCGCCTCTGCCCTGGACTTGTAACAGAACTCTATCAAAGCCACCAGCATTGCCAAGCCCAAGCCTCCAACCAGAATGTAGAAGACTCCAGCAACGTTGCTGAGACTCAAGGCACTCGTCTTGTCCTGGGAAAACAGAAGTGACACAGTTAACCCTGGAAAATGGATCCCAGGAAGCACAACCCACACATTAAAACATTCGAAATAGACAAATAACAGTGTTTAGCTGAAATTTAATGACAGTCGTTTACATACTTAGCAAAATTTGACCTATCTGGATCTATAAAATATATTTAAGCAACTACTTTTCCTGGTTGGCATAAAAAAAAATTCTAAGTGCATTGCCAACATATCAGGATGTCATTGCTTGTTTACTGCACAGCATTACTTCCATTACATGGAGAATTAAGCAATGACATGTCTAGCTCTCTTTAGGGGACGTTTCAGCACTGATACGAAACTGCATTTATGTAAAACTCTTCAGAAGCCTTGGAATCCAGAAATCCATTTATATCATACAAGACTCTGCTTGATCTTTACAAAAACCAGTAATTGTACTTGTGATAGGCATTGCTGTTAATTTAAAAGATCCAGACTGAGCTTCTGATACTTAAAGGACAGGCGAAAATAACATGCGAGGCTTAAGTTCTTTCTTTGAACAAACACTTCCTTTGAAAGTGCACACTGCACCATACACATTGTGATATATTTGCCTCTTACCTATTATTGTATTTTGGTTTTATTTTACTACAGATACAGTTCTGGAACATGCCCATGGACTACTAAGCTCAGTAACAGTATACTTCTAAATGTTAACTTATGCAATTTAACACATTTTTCATAATTTAGATAAAAGTGAGGATTTTCTTTAGCAAATTATTAAATATACATAATTTTACAATCACCTTCTTGGGTGTATTGTAGTAAATAACTATTCTATATTTCTCTATACTTCACTGCTTAGTTATGAAGCACATTTTTTTGACTTGAAATCCATGTGCTTTTTCAGCATAGTTCTCAAGGAACTCTCTCAGGATTGACTTCATATGCTACATCATGTGCCTTAAAGTACTTATAAAGCTTTATTCTTATGCAGACTATATAATCTTTAGCTAAAGTAAGGAGAGTACTTAACTTCTGATTGTAATCTCTATGAAATTTTAACTTACGAAGAGTGCAAAAAATTTGGATGTTTAATTTAAAGAGGCACTATTCATTGTGTAATCAGCAGATTAGCAGAGTGAAGGTTCCCATGGATGTACAGAGGTGACTGGGGCTTATAGCTGGGTTATGATTTGTCTGTGCCTTTTTAGCTGGCTAGGAGGAGTCTCAGTATCTTGGAGATGACTGTTCCTCTGGTGGCCATTGCTAACATGGTGCTTGCAAATGAGGAGGAGGCAGGACTGAGAAAGACCTGCCCTAATGTAGGTGGTGGGTTGAGGCTTTCTCAGCTGTTATTTACAGGTACTTTGCAATCCTCTTAAATGGTTTTCACTCCTTTTTTTTTTTTTTTTTCAAAGCACTTGCCAGAAAAAGCAAAAAGTGTTGAAAGCTTGTTTCCCACGCTAATTTTATCAAGGTAGGTCTTGGGACATGCAGGCAGCAAGCAGTCAGTGCCTGTCATTCTTTCCTTTTAGCTGTGGCTGCAGAGGCTGGCATGGAGCCAGGTACTGTGAAGAAATGTCAGACTCCTCAAATACAGGGCTGGCACTGACTGTGGTGTTTCCCAGCCATCAGAAAATACCTGGTTCAGGGTCCGTCCCCATAAACAGAAGGAGCTGTCAGCTTTCTGCAGTTGCCAGGATTACTGTCTGGGTATGGACTAGGATAAACACTAGAAGCTGTAGAAGCTATTAACTACTGAAGCCTTTCACTTCAAAGCTCAAGTTAAGTTTTCATTGGCCCTCAAGGAGCCAGGAACATCCCCAAAGGCTGCAAGACACCACCTTCCTGTCCAGCAATGAAAGGCAATCCTTCCTGCTGGCATTTCTCCTTTTCAGAAAATTGCTGAGGTAGGCCAGGTCCAAAAAAAAAAAAGGTTGGAAGGGTCATTTCCTAAGTAGTCAGTGGGAAAAGCCCATACCCTCCAGGCAGGAAGGAAACAATCAATCCAGCTTGCCTCTTCCAAACCCAAAAAATTTGCTCTGTATTTCTTCAGGAGATGCTCTGAATATGTGGGCTGATGTTTGGTGATTTGTATCACTGAAGACTTTGAAATGCAATAGTGCTTCCTTAAATTAAAGCGTGACCCCCATCAAGACGGGCCAAAGCTGATTCATTCTGTGTCTACAGCTGCTTACTTTATTTCTATGTCATTTTGTTTATTACTTCCTCTACTGCTTTGTGAACACGATAGTTAGGTCCCGAACTGTAGCGACTGACCTTACTTCCAGAGTCCTTGGCTCCACATTCACCTTTATCGTACCACCATTTGTTTTTCAGCTTGTCTAAGACGCCTGCCTCACTGAGTTTCAAAACGGCAAGGTTTACAGGAGTTCTTCACGTGGAAAATAACATAAATAACATTATATATGTTATTTTATGTTATTCAAGTAAAACTACATAGAATCGCATTGCAAAGTGACAGAGCAGAGGCCACAGTGGGTGCTATGTCATGTACTGTTGGCCCAGGTTTAGAGACAGACATATGACCGGGACCTGCTCCATCGCTTTAGGTAACAGGCACATACTGCTGGGGAAGATTTGTAAATAAATAGTATGCAATTACTGTGAACCCAAAACTATTGGCTTACACATATTAACAACATACCCTCCAGAGACAGATGTGAGAAAACTGCATACGTGACTTAAGAGACATTAATTTGTGTTCCTTGCTTTCAATCTATTTTTAGTTTGTATGCATACAAACTAATAATATGATTTGGCCATAGGTATTTCATTTACTGCCCTCAAAATTATCCTGGCAAGAAAAGAAGATGCCTCCTGCACTGTGCTGCCCATAATCATTTGGCACAGACTTGTAATAGGAGATCTGCATGCAAAGAACTTGGGGGGAGAGCTGCGAAGATCCCCTTATCCTCAGCTAAGGACAGTGAGTCTTCCATTTCCCTTTCCTGTTTCAACATTATTTTAAAATTCAAAGTTTTTCCTTTAATCTCACTTATTCATGCCAATATTTCCAGGGTCCCAGGCTGGTGATAAATTTCTACTTGGAATAGCTTTTTTTTACTGGTAGTATTTGCTGTGGGTGACGTAACAGATAATACTGATATATAAATATTGAAATGAAACCTAATCCAATGACTCAAAATCATGAAATGCTATAGGTTTACAGTGAAGTTGCTTAAATTCAGTGAATAATCTCAGAGTATTATGGTAATGGCCCACTTCATGCAGATCTATCACTATATGTTTTAAAAAGTATTAAATTATTAACTGACTTATTTTATGTACTTTCCACTCCAAATCATTGTCCAGCTCTTAATGTGGTAGGCATATTGATATCTATTTATGTGCAGGTGTGCATGCAAATACAATATATATCAGAGAAGCAGGGAGATAAACAGAAATGGCATGTGATAGATAGCCTTCTGGTGGTGTTAAATGACATGATCCTGTGTGTGCCAGCAGATTCCTATGGGAAAATTTATCTGCCATAATATGCCATTATCCATGCATTACTTAAATATTAACTTATGAGTTCAAGGCTTAATAAATAAATAACCAGTGCAAACATTAATTTGTATAGTAACTGAACCTACAAAAACAGTTTGCATTGAAGAGGAAAGGGGCTCTGGTTTAACTGGAAATCCCCCAATGCTTATGTATTAATATATTTGTTCAGGTTTATATATAGCTATTTAATACACAAGTAACAGCTTCTGAGCCTTGTATGATACTCTTAGCTCTAGGGCCCCTGCCTCGCCATACATTTTGATTACTCTTTCCATACGTACTTAAAGCGGGGGGATTCACCTCACCTCAATATTTTCATCCCTAAGTTATGCCCCAAGCTTTGTCTGTCTGTCCATACCTCCCTGCAGTTAATGGGAAAAGGTAGGTACCTCCAAATGGTGGGCTTTGATACCAATATTAACAAAGGATGATGTTGAGATGCCTGTCTCTTCATTTACTGCTGAGGAAGCCTTGGTGCCTTGGAGAAATTTTTGACAGCCACAGTTGGGTGAGAGGATTTCCCAGGAACCCTCAAGTGATCACTCTAAGTAGAGGAAAAGCTTCATCCACTTTCCAAATCCCACACATTTAATTCATATGCAATACTCTGCTTCTAGAAACAAAAATGCCCATTTTTTTGCTCTTTTCCAGTATTCAAAGTTGCATTTTGCCTTAAGGCTTCTGGCAGCAGGCTGTGCAGGTTGACAGTGGAACATGAGAGTCCCACAGCTGTGAAATGAGTGGGCTTGGGCTGCTGGCAAGTTGCCTGTCAACATGATCCTCTGCTGGCTTCTAGTGCAAGCGCAAAATAATTAATATTATTTGAATAGCCATCATCTGTAACATGTCATGCACTGGCACTGAGCCACATTCCCATGCTCCTAAATCCCATCAGTGTAACAGGGCTGGTTATGACAAAGGTAAGGGGGCATACAGGTACTTCTCTCACCTGGAAAATCACAAGCCTATGGAGTTGCAGATTACACTGATTAAACTGATAACTAGGAATAGACATGAACTATCAAGGCCACCAGCAGGGTGGGAACAAGTCAGAAAACAGATGTCTCCATGTCCTTTGTGGTTTTTTTTTGTGTGGTGTTTGTTTGTTAGGGTTGTGGTTTTTTTTTTTTTTTTTTTTTTTTAGAACTAACAGTTTAGGCATATAAAGTCTGAAACAAGCAGGGGATTTTTTTCTTTTTTGCAACTGTAGTTCCTTTAATGTCATCCTTTCTGCATTGTCTCTACAAGGAAGCTCTAAAGTTTTTCTTTAGAAAAATCAATTTCACACTTTAAACTGCCATGATTTCCTCAGTTTCTAAGTGACCTCAATGGCAATGGTCAGCAGAGAAAATTCCTATTTTTCACTGGGATGCAGCAGTGATGTTACTCATGCCAGTCCCTTGTTTCTCCTCTCCACGAATTTTGGTGGAATACTTTCTGAATGAAGGCCCTGCAGAAGCTCAAGAAAGCCTGTCCTCTGCCCCTCTCTTTCCTGCCTGCCTTAACAAGGCTCTGTGACATTTCTTTCACATCTGCCCCCAGACAGTCCCAGCTCTGATGAGGGAGAAGCATTCTGGAAAAAAACTTAAAATTATATATTACACTATTTTAAAATATTTTACACCTTTAACACTGGATTTCTGTCCTAATTTAAATCAGTCAGCTGTGATGGGAAATGCACATGGTCAATATAAGAAGTGAAGGTCCAATATAATAAGCTCCCCAGACAAAGGGACTGCCGAGTGGAAAAGGAAGATGTTTCACTCATGCTTTTCAGAATCACAGCATATATACACCTCTTTGCAATCACAGTGAATTTTAATGTGGTGGGGTTTTTTCGTTTTGTTTTTGTTTTTTTTCTTCTTTGTTTCAACAGCTCTTACAGGAGGTGCATGTCCAGATCGCCTTGGCTCTTGGGGCAAGTCACTTATTTTGACTGTGTCAGTCACAAACTCAGAGACTACAACTTGTTACTAGATTGCTTACACAATCAGTTGGTGAATAGACCCACTGATATTAAAAGGGACAGAAACAAACAAACAAACAAAAAGGTATGGTT
Organism: Rhadina sibilatrix; assembly: GCA_013400275.1. Lineage (NCBI taxonomy): Eukaryota > Metazoa > Chordata > Aves > Passeriformes > Phylloscopidae > Rhadina > Rhadina sibilatrix. The sequence continues at coordinate 154,302 of VWYO01024407.1, forward strand.
TGCAGTATGTGAACGACAGCAATGTACTGAAGTCACATACAGGGGATAAATTCAGTGTTTATAATTAAATTTCCCATTAAGTTCAGTATTGTATACTTAATATGGCAGTGAAAAATGACTATAGATCTGGGTTTTGTTCAATTGCTTAGTGATTCCTGAATTACTAATGTTGGGCTAGATCTTCAAGTAGAGTAAACTGGTACACTTTGTGAACATCAGTATAGTTTTTTTCCAGTGTACAGCTGCTGAGAATATCTGTTGTTGTATATAAACAAGATCCAACTGCCTCAAGTTCATGTAAGGATAATATATGAGAAATAATAACTAAATTACCCTTTATCTATGGAGAAGAATTTGCCCCATGCAGTCATTGTGCAAAACCGCTGTGTTCCAGCACAAGAGACCCTGTTCTTCACCCATGTGCTGAAGTCAGTGTTGGCACAGCCTGACCTGGGCACAGGGACACTGTTTTTCTAACTTATCATCATGCTCTCAGCCCTTCTACCTCCTCTCTTGGCTTCTTACTAATTTCCTTCTATCCTGTCATCAATCACTTGCTGTTGGAAGGGCCATTTTTTAAGAGCCTCAGGCTGGATCTTGAGCCAGCAACATCAGCAAAATCAGAGTGCTTTAAAATGGCATTAATGAAGTTCTGAGCTAGCTGTGTTCAGGACAACAAATGGGCAATTAGAACATTTAAATCACAATACTGAGTGATTCAGAAACAAATATAGAATTCTGGTAGACAAGGATTTTAAAAATGCAATCATGGTTATATTTTAGGAGCATTTTCATTACCCACTCATGGCTGAGCCATTAAATGTAAGGTCAGTCTCATTAGCTGACTGAAAAAACACGGGCCACCGTGTTCTCCTGAGGGCTGCCAGCAGAGACTAGAAAGGATCTCCATCAGCACAGCTTCTGTCCACTCACACTTTATAAAAACAATGGAGCAAAGTGGCAGAAACTGTGTTTCAGTACCTTCCCATGCACCACATGAAATGATGGCATGAAGTTAGGATCTGAGGTAATACTTTCAAAAACACTCAAATGACTTGAGGAGCTCACTTTTATCTCCAATCATGAACTAATTAATCAGATCACTAAACCACAGGCGATTCACACAGGGCAGCTTTCTGAACTGTCTTTCTGAATTCTGGAAGATTGTCCCTTAAAGGGAACAATAAATAGGGAGGCTAGAGGTGACCTTTTAACAGCAGAGAATGGAGGTAAGGAGACATCTTGTTTTACAGAGCAATACAAGCCTTTGGAGAACAGCTGAACTCTCTGGAAGCTCCCTCCTTTCTGTAGTCCTCTGTACTGTCATGGAGGGTTACTGTGGGTCTACATTCTCGTTATTCTGAATAATGAATCTCAAATAGTAACAGCACAATTATCAGTCAAGCCTCAGGTGCTATATTTCTTTTAAGAAAAGAGGAGTTTCTTATTCTCATTTATGGGAGTGCAAAGCCCTGAAATCTAAACTGGAGCTGTTAAAAAAAGCTCAGGGTTTGTTCTTTTAAAATTCATACAATGAAAAGAAGTATCCTTAAGCTTCTTAGAGAAGGTAAGAACTTAGTTCAGGACTTGTTGGTAGCTATCAGGCTTACAAAAGTAATGCATGGCGTCCTGGTTATTCCAGTAATGATAATTTGCTAGCAGAAAAGAAATAAAATACTTAGAGCTCCATTAATTCAGTAGAAAGGGTCTTGACTTCAATTGATCAAGACTGTTTCTGAACAAGGAAATTAATTTTACAGACGATAAATGGCTAAGCTACCCTTTGGGGAGTCAGCCTCGCTGTAGTTTATACCCAAGATCAGATGCTGCTGCAATGCAGACTTTGAGAAGCATGGGAATGCCTGCTCACCTGCATGACGTGCCTGGTTCCACCAAGCATGGGCAATGTAGGCACATGATAGACCTGGAGCTTCCCAGGACCACTGGTACTGCCTACTCACTCAGCTGTGCCTGGGAAAAATTGTGGCAAGAAAGAAGCCCAAGGTCAGATGAATGACTATACCCATGGCAGGCTGAGTATAGTCCCAGAACCACGGGTTGAGCTCCATCACGTTCTCCATCCTTTGCTAACACTGTCCTGCCCACCACGTTGACTCCTGTATCCTGAACTGCCTGTGTCACCTACTGTTTATTTCCACTGGCAATGGATGTGGAAATGTGTTCCTTCCTTCCTCCTGCATTCACAGGCTCTATGTTTCTCCATGAACCACGCTCCTCACCTTTATTTTCTACTTTATCCCTCCTCCCCGCCCCAACTCCTTTTTCTGTCACTTTCCACCACACCAAACTTGCTCCTTCAGCACTTCCAGACATTTCCCTGGTGAAGCCGTGTGTCTCTCTACCATGAGCTGCTCCCTTTTTCCTGCTTCACGACTCACAGCACCTGTGGCTGGTAATTAGGGAAAGTAAGTTAAGAAACATCCTTAGTTTGCTATCTAGCTTTTGTCTCACTTTGCAACCACTGCAGGCTTATGAGGAGGATATTCTAAGAAAATTGAGGTATTTTAAGGATTTTATTCTCTGCCTGTGACATTAAAATAAATAATGTAATAAATAAATAAATATCCCTCCCCCAGTAATGCAAAAGCTCAGGCTTGAGTAGAGGTAAGTGCTATTTGGTCTAATATATCTGAACATTTTGGAAGAGAAAATAGAGACCATTTTTGAAACTGTGACTGCTGGCGAGCAGAGCAGTGTGGGGGAAAATAGGTAGAGCAGCAGGATTGCAGGCAAAGTGAAAAGGATTAGGAGACCAGTTCTGGGTGAGTGCAAAACAGCCCAAGGGATGGTCCCTGAGGCCAGGACACAGCACGATAGAGCAGGAGGACTAAAAAAGGAAAGAAAATAGCAAGAAAAAAATATATGTAGGCAACTGTAAAGAAAGCTACATAAACTCTGTATGACAAATTAGTCAAATTTAATTATCTGTATCTGACTAGCTCTGTGCCTGCACAGCTACCTGTGCAGCATTCTCTAATATATTGTTCACACACAAGCACATAAATAAGTATTATTACATACTGCCTGGAACAGGAGGGATATTTTTAATACTTCAATTCTCCCCCACTTCACCATCTTCCACATGAAAAGAAGCACCAGGCAGTTTCTCAAACAAAGCTATGAGGAAGAAAGGAAGTACTGGTACTGGCCATACGGAAGATAGAGGAATGCAGAAAGAATATGAAGCTGTTAATATCTAGCATGCAGCCTAAAATTCCTGTCAAATAAATTGTGGTAAATTATGCCTAGGGAATCACTATGGATTTCAATTTGTTGGAAAGATACCAGAAAATGTCAGCATGAAGACATTTTATCTGAAATTTGTCTTCCTATTTTGGATACTTGTTAAAATTGTAATTTGTACCAGTATTTTTTTGTGTCAACAATGGATCCCTGAGCCTGGACCATACATTAAATTACCCCTCAGAGATAGTCACACTGATTCTTCCCCTCTTCCTCTAACATCACTGAAAAATATTTTGAGTAGTACCATATAGTAGGAAAAAAGTCTTAGCTGGTGAGCAGGCTTCTGCAGGTACTTAACAAGCTTGGAAAAGGCTCACCGCAATTTCAGAAGATGCATGTTTCTGACAACTGGTGGTAGATCTCACCCCAGAGCCCCTTTGGGAGTTCCCTTTGGGATGCTTAAACAAATGCAAATATTTTTGCTTTGACAGTAATTGCATACACGTCGGTTTCAGCTGCAGGTACCAGCAGTGCTGTGCTACTGGTGAAGCTGTTTTGTCGCAGGTAAGACCCCAGCAGATGCACCAATTACTTCACATACTGTTTACCCGCTTTTGGTGACATTGAGGCTAACCTTGGAGTCACCTCCCCCGCTGCCGCACTCTCCTTTGTCGTACCACCATTTGTTTTTCAATTTGTCCAAGAGGCCTTGTTCATTCAGTTTTAAAACTGCGAGGTTAACAGCATTTCTTGAAACGATAAAACATATTTTGTAAGAAACTGCACAGCTGTTAAGATGTTAGAAGGAATGAGGACTTAAGCTGTTTATAAGCTTGATCCACACACTAAATAAACCTCTCATTTCCATATTTCAAAGCCTGTGGCAGCACAAATAATTGTGGTTTCTTCCAAATGTGAAAAATGTGTTTCCAGTTCTAGAAGCGATTTTCAGAACAGCTTGGATTTTAATGCAAAAATTCTATCAACCAACCCAAACTGTTTTTGCAAAATGATGATAAAACTGCCTGGAATTAAAACCGATCTACACAAATTTATTTGAATCCATATTTAAAGTATGTTCAGTGTGGGCCCAGGCTGTTTTTTCAAGCAGATGAGAAAATGTATCTCCAGGTACTAAAGAGGCAAGATCCAGACTGCCTGTGCTAGACGCTGCCAGTTGTGTCAGTACAGTTCTGACAGGTAGCACTTCAGATCCTGCATGAGCTAAGGATTAGGGCTCCAGAAACAGGCCATGGGAGGAAGAGCTGAGGAGGACTAACAGCTCTCACACTGACCAAGATGCTGTCCAGAGCCAGTCAATAGAAAGCACTGGACAAAAGTGCCCAGAAGTCTGTCTGTCAGAAGCCCTGCTGTTGGCACATCTGTACCTATGGGATGCAGGCTCTAGTCCTGCTCCCTTGGGACATTAGAGGCTTAGCTGAGAGGCAAGACCTCTGGTCTAGCTTAGTGCCATGACTCCAGGGACTGCCCTGCTATTCTGGGAGAGCACCTTGTGTCCCAGCGCAAAGATCACCTGAGGAATGGAGAAGGAAGATAGTGCTGAAGGGTGTTTCCACTGAGGAAACCTGGGAACAGTGTGGCCAAACTGAAGGTCAAGCACTGTTGGAAGAGAAAAGCCAGCCAATTAGCTAAGTGCTGAGAGACAAGAAGATTTTTTGGACATCCTGACGACTTTTCCCTGGAGAGTTTACACATGTTATGCTACCAATGGGTGAAAGACAAATCCTGCTTTGCTAGCAACACAGTGGCATGGGCACAACAGACTGAAGGGGTTCTGTGAGCCTTGTGGCCTCCATATTGTATTTAAATGCTATTTTTTTCAGATAAGAGAAATGCCTGGGAGAGACTTTGGATCTGTGCAGGCAGAGGGGCATTGCCAACACTAAGCCTAAAGCACAGAACCACTGCTTCTGCAGGAACTCTAGGCTGCTGGAATTGTATTGAAACTCAGTCAAGAACTAGGACACAGCTGGTCCTAGGATGCAGTTGCTTCTGTGCATGCTCTGAGGTTTTCCTTTAGATCCAGAGCGCATTAGGACTGGATGGCAGCAGTATAGACAGTAGAGACCACCATACAAACCCAAATGTCGGGCATCTGGAATTATGATAGGGACTATAGCCACTATATAACATTTTAAAACCAGCTGATAACTAATCTGCCAAGGTATTTAGGCAGCCTTCATCATTTCCAAAGGAAACTTTGCACTTGTTTAAGTGCACGATTTCCCATCCGTACTACTAAGGCCCTAAATTGTCACCTATCATAATGATACACAAATACATCAGTATCAGTAAAATTGTATCTTCCTATTTTTATGTCCAGATGTCCCTAGTACATCCATGCCTATCAGACATCTACAGTCTCTCTGATGGGTGTCTGCCCAGGCTTGCTTGTGGCTCTACAGAGGCACATGGAACAGTGGCACAGTTCATCTCCAAAGTACTTGAGAGGTGTCAGTGGCTTAACTACTGCTCTTTGGGGATGATATGGGATTGAGAAAGATGGAGTGTCTCTGAATTTTTTTAATGCTCTCAAGACTTGGCTGCCAGGACTGAGTGGGATTTGACAAGAACTATGACTGTCAATAGCATCCTCATGTCAACAAAAAGGAGAGGATGCAGCACCTTCAAAGCATTTGGAGAAGGGCCAGAAAGAGATCCTCTGGCAGCAGGACTCTATCAAATCACATGGCACTAGAAGACACTGGGGTTTGTGATTCAGCTGCTCTAGAAATGGCTGATCTCTCATCCTTGGGGTCATTTCTGATATTAGAATGGAAATTTTTCTCTCACTTATTAAGAGAGATATCTTCCTGGCAAACAGGTAGAGACAATGGTACTTCACAGCTTATGGAGAGTCCTTTACTACAGTGGTCCATCTGTGGGACAAATGTCTTCTTCAGGTAAACCTTTACCGTCTTCTGGTAACAGCTTTTCATAAAGCTCTTCCTGGATGAAAGACAAGTCCTTGCTGGCTGGTGATGATGTTTAGAAGCTACTTGTGTATAGATCTGATGTTACCTAACTTTACTGCAGTTAGACTTATATGAGATTTTCAACAGAGAAAAAGTAATTGCTTGTCTGTCCCTGAAAGTGAAAATGAGAACTGTAGGCTGTAGTGGGAGTGATAACAGGCTGCTCTTGGAGGATAAATCTTTAAGGGGAATTTAGCAGCCAGGCTGACAAATGTGATTTTGTGTAAGTGCTCTAATTATGGTTCACACTCCAGAGGGAGAGAAGCAATTGCAAAATTGGAATGAAATTGTTCATTTGTCCCTTTTGTTCTTGGAAGCAATTGCTTTTGAACCAGTCATATTTACTACAGATTTTTCATACTCAGCTTTTCATTACAAAGCCTGTGCTTTCAGTCTATTTGGCCCATTCAGAAACGTAACTGTGTGGCCAGCCTTGCCATTTAACCGATTTCCAGTACACTAAACATAAAGGTTACCTTTTTAAGGATGTTGGGGCTGGGCCAGAGATGAAACACATTTCTTTAACGTTGAACATTACTTATTCTGAAAATTGCTTAGATATACATCTAAGCCTGCTGTCTACAAAGTCAATGTCAAAATTTCTTCCTTCAATGATCCAAACCAAGGTCTAATTTAATGCTGCTATATCAAATTGTCACACTGGGCAGCAATAACACAAGCAGCTGCTTTGACAGTTCTACAGATGCAGGCAGGATTGATCACTCCCACGAAAAATGAAACGTATCTCAAGGAATATCACTAACTCTCAATTCAACAGGCCACTTTATCTCAGTCTGATTTTTAAGCAGATGGGAAGCCCTATCAATCTGTCTATCTGAAAAAAGCATCTTCAAACTGTTTCCTCTGAGCTGTAGTCTCTCAAGTGTGAACATTAAAGCTCACCAAATTAGACAAAGTCCTTATGCGAAAATCCTTAGAGAGGTTTTTCTTTTCAATCTTTATCTTATTTTAGGTGGAGATGTTACCTGATAATTTGCAACTTTTTTTTTTTCAAGTTAATGTCCACTTACACCTTTCATTTGGATATTCCAAGATGAATTGAAAACAGCTAGGTGATGTCTTTGACAACTAATGTAAGTTTTCATGTTTAATTTTCATGTTGAAGGGAAAAAGCTTTCTTACTTGCCAAATGTTTAAATTTATCTTTCAAAGCATTAAAGATTATCAAGGAAAATTTTCCCACATTTATTTAGAGAAGCTGCAGCTGGTTGATAGTAATCCTAGAGTAATAAATAAATAAATGAAACCCATTCATGAGAGGGTTATTTAGCTGGGTTATTAGCCATATCCATAGACAGTTTCACAGCACAATAGAGAAATGAAAATAAAAAGGATGAAGAAGTAAATGTGGATTTAAGCTGCAATCATCACTCTGAAATTAAACTGTATTGTTTATAAATGTAACACATTATTGTCCTCATCATGTCTAGTAGGCCATGTAAAACCAGGTTAGTTTCACACTGCTTTCTCTGTTGCCTTGTTATCCAGGTCCACCTCAACATGTGGAAATAAATAATTTTCCTCTAGTCAGCACAACACAGAGAGTCTTTGCTCAACACTGCTGTACCTCCCAGGTAGGTCATGACTGAAAGCCTCAAACTTGTGATGGTGACTGCATTGAAAATTATATACCGAGGCCTCAGAGCTGGGCTAGATCACCCATACTCATCCTAGTCAGTGCTTCATTCTGCCACAGAGCAAGGCATTTGGGAACCTGAGTCTCCGTGGCAGAAACTTTTCTTTCATCTTAAAAAATAAGACACTATCCTCAATAGCACACTTACTCCAAACTCCCACTAAAGACAATGTATCCCTCAATAAAGGAACTGATGTCTTTGCAAGACTCAGGGTTTAATAGTAAAAAGCAGGCAAAGGCTTTTGACTCCCAGTAATTGGTGTCACTGCACAGTCCTGCCTTTTCCTTTACTCTCAAGAAAACAGAGTCCTTCATGTAATAGTCAGACCAGTTCAGACAAAACTGCAGCCCTCAATTCACAAGTACTTGGGGGCATGGACAGTGATTTCAATGTATGGATCACAGCTATTTTTAACCAGCCTTTAGAATTACAGTATGAAAAACGGGATGAGAATTAAACCATTATCACTCATTTAAAATCACTGTCCATCTCCCTATAAAAAACAGTGGTAAGCAATTTAAACCATTAATAAGTATCCCCCTTTTTTTTTTTTTTTTCTTTTTAGACAAGCCCGTCTGTGCTGTAGATACACCTTACACAGTTATCAAAAGATAAAAGTGCAGACAGATGACAATGGGACTACCCAGTCCCTTGCAAAATAACATCAGTGATTCCAAATGGATACCTCATTTGTTACCCAAAAGAATTGCAGCAGGGTGCTTGCCCAAAGCCCAGGGAAGCCAGCAGACAGCTTTGCTTTCACTTCTACTGAGTTTGGATCACATCAGTGGTTAGCAGTTGACCCATCTGTTAGACTTCAGTCTGTAAGAAGCAGTGAGGGAGGCATGCAACAAATGACCTGAACACCATGGTGCACCACACTGTGGTACCCAGCTCATGTACATGCTCAACCACAGGAGGGGCATTTCCACAGTTGATAAAGACACACAAAGGTCCCTGCACCACAAGGGAATGAGATAGAGGTCCAGGTTAGGGACCACCACAGCCAACATCACAAGCATTGCTGGAAACCTGAGACAGTTGAGCACAACATCGTGAGAAGGGACACAAAATTTTGCCTAATACAACACTTTCAACATCAATTTCAGCACAGCAGCTTATCACTCCTTAGAAATCAGGAACTAAAACATGAAATGCATTCTGCTCAGTAAGGTCAAGCCTGTTCTCACAGCATAATGCACAGAGCTTGAGTACACACAACAGAAAGAAAGGCTCTCTCCAGCCTGGTTAGTCTGAATATGTATCCAGATGTATGTATACTTGTATACAAATATGTATACTCTCAGCCACAGCTGCTCTTCGTTTAAGTCATTCAGTTCCCAAAATCTCTGGATGCACCATGGGGATGGGTGGAAAGCACCACCCATCTGCACCATTCAGCATCATCCCAAAATGCAATTCCAAGGACTCAGCCTTGGCCTGAGTCACGGAGACTGCCTACATGAAGTACAGTCTCAGAATATCTGCTTTTGAATACTAAACACTGAATACTGGCATAAAGGCACAGACAGGTACCTATACTCATTACAACAAAGGCAGGATCTCTGCTGTAGGCATTTAATAACAATATTTTAGGCAGCCGGGGTAGAGCTTTTGCCAGGAAAACTTAAATGTCTTAGCTATTTAAACAGCTTTGACATTTTCCTGAATCCGTTTCCTGAACTTAGTCTCATAAATCCTGTGCAACTGGCGTGTTAGATAGCAAAAATACTTCCCTGCATCCTGAGAAGATTCTTAGCACAGTTCTGCAGTTATCACCACAGACGGCGGCACTGTTGTTTCACTGCTAGAGTTGGGGATGTTGCTCTCTGGCAATCATGAATGAAGGAGATGTGCAAAAATAACGTGATTCACTAATGAGACCCTACATACATGACAACAGCCTTGTTTAAATTGCAGCCATACTGTACAGCCCATCAACCCAGAAATGCTGAGACCGCTGCTGCAGCTGCCCAGGGAAAAGCAGAGCAGAGACCCCAGCCCTCCAAAACACTTTTCACAAATCATTCCCACAAGGGATTTCAAAGTCTCAGAAATTGCTCAGTCACTTAGAAGTCACGTGGTGCAGGGAGATGGCATCTCTGATTAGCCTCAGGTTCTCTGAACATTCAACGAAGTTCAACAAGGAGTACTGAATGTTCTATGAATGAAGCTCCATGGGTGGGCCATAAATGAGATATGGATCAACTGGCAAAATACAGAGGCTTCCTTTCTATTATGATAAAATATATGACCACATTGTCCTATAAGTTTGTTGCACAAAGGAAAACATAAAGAAGCGGGATCAGCAAACTGCTGTACAATGGGAAGTAAAACCACAGATGTGGTGGTGCATCAGCATAGGGATTGAAACAGAGAGTGTAATGGAACTGATAAAAGAGCCTGGTATCTTAGGCCTGATAGAGCAGAAACTGTGGGAGAGACAGACACAGAAAATGCCTCCCTGAGGTAGAAGCGACCAAGAAACATGTTGTGAAACTTCGTAACGATTACCAAGTAACTGATGTCATAAAGAACGTTTAACCAATGAGAATTGTTAATAGAACAAAAATAGAACACTATGTAAGTGCCATACAAGAAAAACCCTACATAAACGCCTTGTATGCTCAATAAATTTTGGCTTTTGATCAGAACTCAGAATGTCCCCATCTCTCAATCACCGATACATCACCACTAAAGGAACAAGTTTTCCTGAGAATGCACTATCCCAGATGTGTCTCAGGCAACCCCAAACTCATTTTCTTCCTTGCACATTGGATGTCGCTCCCTGGTGCAGCCATCATGCAGACCAGCCCGAGCACTCCTGGCACAGGCTGGAGGGCCTCCTCCCGCAGGACAAGGCAGAGAGGGTGCTTGGTGAAGACAAGGTCAGTGACCTTATTTCACTTGCAATTGTGAATTGCAGTTATTCTCTCATGATCTAATCTGTATCCAACCCAGGTGGCTTGGGAAGAGGAGGCCACAGCTGCCAGGAGCCTTTTCTTGCCCCCCAGCCTCGTGCTTCCTGGATGCAGCTGAGGATCTGTCTTAAATGTGCTTAGTGAAACACAAATGGGTGCATTTTTACAGATTGCATATATCATCCATTCAAACGATTTTTAACAGGAAAAATTAAAATGCAACCTTACCAAGCAAAAAATTAAGACCTGCACATCTTTAGCGCTGTTTATTTTAACCATGTTTTGAAAAGTGCTGATGGCAGATTGTAACATGACACAAATGTAGTGCAGTTTAAGGGTGTTTGACAATTCATCAACAGAAATTAAGTGTAAAGCTCCATGGCACTGGCTGAATATGTTTAATAAATTAGGAATGAAACAAGCACTCTGTTAACGAGGAAGATGTAGCCAAAGCTTACATCACTGTGTACTCAGAAGGCTTGAAGGATCAATAATGTAAATATTAAAAAGGAGAGCTAATGCATGAACATTTTTACAAGAAAAATAACCTAAACTTTAAAGATAAAAGGCCTGCTTTAAAAGCATGTCCTCTTGAGCACATTTAAGATCTTACAGGGGAAATATTTTTACTGGGATTTATAAAGGTTTGCATGCTGTCATGTTACTTGTATGAAAAAAAATCATAGTCCAATACTGAAACTAGCAGTCATTAAAACACTTTCACATGTTATTTTAAACAAAATAGAGTCTTTGACACTTGCTGTCATAACTTGGCCAACATTTATATTAAATAAAGAACTGCTAGTATTCATGTTGTGAGTCTTCATAATATACTAGCTCTTCCCCACAGTGGGTCTCTCAAGCTTTTCTGCTAAGCTCCTCCATTTCTATATTCCTGCTTATCAAAGAAAGGACGTGATCAGCCATCTCAGCAGAATGCTCAGGTCCAGCTCAGGACTCACCAGAACAGAGAATGTCTCCTGAATTCCATCTTGCAAAATTCACATACCCCTAAAGAACTGACTGATCTGTAGAAAGCCAAAGTACTGCAAAAAAGCTCTGGGCAGCTTCTGCGCTGCATTAGAAGCTGAAGTCTTTTAAAAACATTATTTTACAATCCCCTGTCCAACTGCATTTAAAACACCTCTTACAGAAAAATATATCAAAATATTAGTCAAACAATAAGAATAAAGTATTTTTTTACAAGAATGTATGTTTATTGCTATCTATTTAGAGATGGGAAATTTACAGCAGCACTCAGATACTTTTCAATTGTGACTAATTAAAATAAGTATAGCACTCTTCATTTAGCCATCCAAATAAGATGGTTAATTTCCAGGGGCAGTATTTACAGCTTTTATGTATATCCTAAGTATAGTACACAGTTTAGTTCCTCGAGCTGAGCTTTGTAAACAAATATGAGCCAAACTGACACCTTGAGGATCAGCAGGAGTTCCAATTAATGGGAGACCCACTGCTGCTAAAAATTGCCATATCTACTTTGAATTCAAAGAGGTTCTGACAATTTACACCAGCTAAAGGTCTGATGACTGCAGTTTAAAATATTTATATAGATTGAAAGCTGTTTTGCAGCAAGATACTCCAATTACAGTATGCAAACACTTCTTGGCACAAGCAATTAAATATATATTTTGCCTGTGTAAAAACAACAGCACTTGACCTGGGATTGCAACTCAGCTTGTTTCTCTGTTTTATAAAAAGCTTTGCTGTGAACAAAAACTACATAAAATTGTCCCTTGGAGAAACTGCTCATATTGGTTCAGTACACAGTCATTATCAGCAGCAGAAATGGTAGTTTCTCCCAACTCTGAGTTATTTAAATTTTTGCTTACAACTACCTAATCCTGTTCTCATTGGGCAGTGCTTTTTTTTTTTTTTTTTTTTTTTTTTTAGAACAATTTTTCCTGCTGGCTCCAGCATAAGCAGGATTATGTGAATAGACTGCTGCAGTCCAACACCTGCAAGTCAGAATACATGTTTTAAAGGCTTAGAATCAGAGTCATAGAATGGTTTGGGCTGGAAGGGATCTTAAAGATCATCTAGTTCCAATCCCCTACCACGGAAAGGGATACCTTCCACTGGACCAGGGTGCTCAAAGCCCCATCCAAGCCAGCCTTGAACACTACCAGGGGTGGAGTATCCACAACAATGCTGTGTAACCTGTGCCAGTGTGTCTTACCACCCTCAGCAAATCCCTCGAGTGGTATTTTTCAAAAGTGTCTGAGCACCAGTGTAATGCTGTCTCCATGCAGCAGGAATCACTCTCAGGGTAAGCTTAGCCCACTGCCAAGTGCCTCCAAACTCTCTTTCACCTCAGAAACATTAGTAACCCTGAGCCATTTGTGGGTTTTATGCAGTTGAAATTGCTGAAAGAATTTACTGTAATATTTTCAAAATTGAAATGTGAAAAGTGAGCATGTTTAAATATATCTCTCTCACCCCTCCAGTACATAATGCTTTCAGATGGGGCAACATTCACCTCTGGCATGGCTGGCAGAAAGCCTTTTGCTTTTTATGCCTTAGGTGAAGAAAAAAATCAACTCACCGTTTTGTTGCATTAAGATGTTTGAATACTGTTTCACCTACCTCTCCAGCAACTCCTAAGTTTAGGGTCTCCCAAGTGAAAGAAAACGACAGTATTGGCATAGACAGGTCGGGGTTTCATGGCAGAGCACAGCACGTGGCTCAGTGCCAGGCAGAGGTTCCATCTGTGTTGGACAAGCATGGCTGAAAGTCAGGGAGTAGCAGCTTGAGGTGAGGGTCACAGCAGTGAAGGTCTATCATACCTCATGCTGTCCCTCTCCTCTCCTACTTGGACTGCATTAGTGCAAACCTCTTGCAATGACATTTTGTTACCCAAGCATATGTTAAAACTCCTTATGACTCCATCTCAGGAAAAAGCCAAATGCTGTGTTTTTCTGCCTGCACAACTAATCTTACTGTTATTCATATGCATGATTTAACAGGACTGAAAACATTATTCACCATTACCAATCTTGGTCAGAAGATTTAAATTTTCCTTTATATACTATCTTAACCATATTTGTAAGGCATTTTAAATTTATGCTTCTGAATGCCACAAAGGGACTATTTTCACCCAGAATGAGGCTAGGAAAACATATCTCTTTTGGATGCAATTCAGTGCTTATTGAATAGAAATATGGTGTGGTTCCTTGTAACTTAGAAAGCTGTTCCTTCTTTACATCCACCTGAGTCCATTTGATATCACTGATGGATTACTAGACAGCCTATTAAGATCACCAACTCTGGCTACCTTATGCAGAAGAAGATTTTACTACATCAAAATCTTCCAGAACAAAGTGGGTGGCAGCTGTTTCAGCAGCTTCTAATTTTTCACTCCATTCAACATGTCACAGCAGAGGCAGAAATATTGTACCTTCGACTGAGCATTTCACAGCTTTCCTCTGCAGGGAGACTCAGTCCTAGACTGAATCACCTATCCCAGAAGAATTGTTACTGTGACTTCCAAAAGGAATCAGAACTTATTGCTGAATCTTGCTACAAATCATGGAAAATAAAATATCCTGCTGGGCTAACTGCAAATATTAGGTTTTCTGGTTCCTAAAGAGCCCCATATCTCAATGTCCTATATAAATGTATGTTCTATTTAGTGGGTAGCAGGGCACAGTAACAAACCCAAGATTTTAATGCAGTATTGAACATACCTGGAATTTTTGCAGATCTGGTTCAAATACGGCAATATTTGAAAAGATTTAACTTCTCCATTTTTTTGTTAATGTAAGACTGAATAAACCATTTATGAACATAGAATAATGGGTAAGAGGAGCTACATTTGAAATGGTCTTTGCCTGTTTTCTACTCCTTATGATAGTCTGCTGTATTTTCTTGCAAGCATCAGGATCTCACAAAAGCATCTGATTAGTGTAAGATGTCTTTAAGACTCAGAAAAACACCAGGAATCATGATGGAGTGACTTCTACAAGTAAAAGTGCTCAACTGAGCATCTCTGCATGCCTTTTTCACAAACTACCTCACTGTCAGCTTATGATTCTCCATAAAAAATGCTAGAAGTCCTCTATCCTAGCTAATATTTCTGAGATGTCCTCAGAGAAGAGTCATACAAAAGGAGTTGCATTTGACCACTTTCGAGGTGTCAGATATAGGTATCTGTGGCAAGAGCTGCAGTGAAAGAAGGAACTCCAACTTCTGCCATGTTCCCAGCAGTGCATTTGGGGAAAAAAAAAAAAAAAAAAAAAAAAAAAAAAAAAAATACTCTTGTTGTCGGGAATTAAGGGANAAAGTACTACTGCTGTTGTCAGGAATTCATGGAGTAGCCACATTAGGTTGAAATCATAAAAAGCAGCACGGCCAACAGGTCAAAGGAGGTGCTCTATGCCACTCCCACGACTATCTCCGTCCAGCTCTGGGGTCCCCAGCACAGGAAGGACAGGGACCTGCTGGAGTGAGTCCAGAGGGGGGCCAAAAAATGATTACAGCAACAGAGCAGCCCTCCCACCAGAACTGGCTGAGAGAGTTGAAGTTGTTCAGCTCAAAAAAGACTAGGCTCCAGGGAGACCTTATTAAGGCCTTTCAATACTTAAAGGAGGGTAATAAGAATAATGGGAACAAAGCTTTTTAGTGGGCCTGCTAAAACAAAACAAGGAGCAGTGGTTTTCAGCTAAAGGAAGGCAGATTTAGACTAAAAGAAGGTAGACTAGGCATAAGGAGTAAATTTCTTAGAATAGAGAAGGTAGAACACTGGAATAGGTTGTCCAGAAAGGTGTCTCATTCCTGGAAACATTCCAGGTCAGGCTGGACTGAACTCTGAGCAACCTGCTCGGTCCCTGCACATTGCAGAAGGGTTGGACTAGATGACCCTTAAAGGTCCCTTCACACCCAAGCTATTCTGTGGTTCTATGGTTCTGTGGTTCTATTTATGTCTATATCTTTAGTTTAGGAACAAGCCCATGCTTGTTCTGTTTCTAAGACACTGTTTCTAACCTTTTGCCGGTCTGGTTACACCTTTCAGCCACCAAGTCCTAGTCTCACCTTAATGAGAATGAAACATGAAATGACTGTGAAGCCAAATACCATCAGCATTCTGTACACTGCTAAAAGTGCTGTAATACAAGTAAATTCTTCAATAACTTTTTTCCTAGTAAGAATAGCTTACTCCACATGGGAAAGCTGTAGGGCAAAACTGCTGTTTGCTTCTGAGGGAATTCATCCACTGACATCAATGTCCATGAAGTTATTAATGAAACATGGCCACTATGCCAAAAGCTATTGGCAGCACAGAAATCAGGATGGATACTTCACTTTTATGGCCGCCAGAAACAGATCACTAATTCATGAGATTTGTACAGTTGATACACTTTTGGCAGGTCTAAACTTAGACTGAGAAGATGCATGAGGGATTTCTGCAACATTACATTCATGCTTCTTTGTGCCTCCATGCTGATGTTTTTCATAAAGGCAATAAATGGAAAGATTTCAGTTAAGAAATTTTCTTAAGCTTATGATGCAAGCACTTTGAAGTTCATTACTTTAATTAGAAGCAGAGACTGAAAGAAAAAAAACAGGGGAGCTATTTCCCAGGTGGGAACTGAAGCTGCAAGTGCAATGCAAACAATAAGAACACTGCATGACTTGTGCCCTAGTGAAATGCTGGCTTGTGTTTTGCCTAATGGCAGATCAATACCATACAAATGAAGCAATTACGGTTGTGCCATATAAAGCCTTATTTGGTCAGCAGCCAAAATGGGGATTAGCTGGAAGAGTTCCTAGGACTTTCTGTCTGAATATTATTGCAGAAGTTAATGAGGAATATCTGATATGCTTAGACAAACATAAACAGTGCCAGCAACCAGATGAGATGGTTGGTTCAATAGCCAGTGTGCTGATAATTAAAATGACCTGAAGCCAGCTGAACATCAGCCCAAGATCAGGTGAAATGATCACAAGGGCAATCCAATCCCTCTGGCAACCAGCTATATGTCACCATTGATACAGACATGTACACAGCAGCAAACTCTGCACCTTCCACTTAAGCATGGAGCACCTTCACTTTTGCCCAGCTCTGTGTCCCTATACTGCCACTGGTGGTGGTGGTGAAGGAAAGCCATAGCTCAATACAATGATGGTTCTGCCAGGACTTTACTGTGTCCCACTCATTCTCACCCCTACACCACCTGGTCTAGTAGAATGGCAGGGGTTGAAAACAGATGATCTTTAAGGTCTCTTCCAACCCAAACCACTCTGTGAAATGCAGATGTAGCAGCTCTCAGACCAGTCAGACCAAGCACAATCACATCAATATGGCAACACATGCTTGTAATGTTTCAAATATGAGCAGCCAGGCTACAGAGAAAACACAGTACTAAAAGTACTAACAGATCTCCACCATGGATATGGAGATACAAATAATGTAATTACTGTAGTCCTGAACACATGCCCATGTGCTAATTTTAATTAAAAATGACATATGGAGCAGGGTCCACTGGTGATGGAGATTTCTGCCATTGCTTTCTAAATGGAACACAAAACATGTGGTCACAGACCACAGACTTCGGCTAATGGTTTCAGAAACCATTATCTGAATATATAATTTCCCAATTGTCTTCTCTCCAGAACAATTTCTTTGACCAAAGACCCTGAGAAATCTACCACTGTGTTTATCCTGATGCATCACTGTGTATATCACTTCCATGGATTTGAAATAATCATACAGACATCTGGAGTGGGAATGGGCTTCAAATATTACAGCACAATAAACACTATGCTATTAATCTTCACTATTCCTCTGAGGCTAATGGGCAGTTGTCATTACCCTCAATTAGCAAAGGTGAACCTGAAGTAAGAAGGTGTACTGATCTCCTCCAAGACTCCCAGGAAATCTGGGCAGGTTCATTAACTAAGCTCACCAGTATGACACAACTACAGGCAATCAAACTTCATTGCTTCTCAAAAATCTGTCTCTTCAGGCAATCATTCATAGAGATCCTTCTGGTCTCCCAGAGATAGACTAAGCTTAAACTTCTGTGTGTATTTCCTCAATTCATTCTTTAACCACAACACACTCCTAATTTTTCCTGCCAAAAGTGGGAGACTGCCAACCTGAGTGGCCAGACTCCCACAAAAAACAAACTCATCTACCTTTTGACCCACTCAGGAGTTCTAAAAAAGTCCATGCTGTCAATCACTCAGCAGGTCTATAAAGCTGCTCAGGAAGTTAACTGCTCCTTTTTCCCTGGCAAAGAAAAGGTGTGAAGGACTGCCACTTCACTGACTTCAGATTCTCTATTTTGCTTTTCCAGCAAGAAAATTTTATTCAGATGAGAATGATCTGCTTGACATTTAATTCACAGAAATTGTATCTAAAGCCTAGTGGTCAGGAGACCTTCTACCATGCAGAAAACATAAATATCACTTTCCATAAATTACTACAACTTTCCAAATACTCCTGTAGCTCCAGGAGGTTCAATGTGATGGCTGAAGATACCCTTATCATGGCCATAATTTTCAAAAAAGGATCACAGCACAGTGCAGTCTGCAAAGTGCCTAAGGAGTTGTCTACTCCAACCTTCTGCTCATACAAGGGTCAGTCCAGAGGTCAGACCAAGCTGCTCAGGGCTTCAACCAGTCACGTTTCGTAAACTTCCAAAGATGAAGCCTGCACAGCCTCTCTGAGCAGAGTGTCACTGTCAGACTGCCCTCAGGCAGTCAGGGGAAATAGTTCCTCCGTACATCCAGTCTGAACTTCTCCCATTTCATTGTATGTTCATTGTCACTGACCTTCCTGTCCTACACTGCTGTGAAGTGTCTGGCTCCATCTCCTTGAAGACACCCCCGCAGAAACTCTGGGCTGCTCCTAGGATGCCCCAAAACCATCTCTGCTCCAGGCTGAACAAGTCCAGCTCTTCCAGACTCTCCTCACCAGAGGAAGTCCATATCCAGCTCCATCTTGATCACCCTTCATGAAATAGGTTCAATTTATTAATGTTTTTCTTAAATGAGGAGGCCAAAAAAACTGATGTCATGTTCTAGATGCAGTCTGAATGTTTGCAATTACTTTATCTGATGCAATGATATCTTGTGGCCTACAAACTGGATGAACTAAAAGCACTCTAATTGGAAATTACTTTGGATAATTGCCCACTATCTAAAAGAGATGCCAAAAATAGCACCCTGCTTATTTAACTGTGACAGGAAAAAAATCCTAAATCCTCAAGAAACTGTGATGACTTTCTGTTCACTTTCAACCAGACTTTCATAGATTGAGTTTGCATTAAACTGAAAAGTCAGAACTAATTGTCAAGTGTTCATGTGGTTTTAAACCAAAAAATATTATCAGCAGGTATAGAATATAATCAAAATAGTATCATATACTGATTAAAACCTGAGGAGCTGGATCCTAGTAAATGCAGAGCATCTGGATGTGAGTTGGTCCCCTAGCTTTAGACAGAGAGCATTTTCTGTTTATTTAAAATCAATAAAGAAATTAGCATCCTCCTAAAACCTGTATCTTCACGTTTTGTGTTGCAAGCAGTAAAAGGCTCTTAAAAAACATAAAAATGTGAAGAATTGCCTAGAAATGTTTATATTTAGGCACATGAAATATAGACAATTTGGGTTTTCTAGAAAAAGCTGAGATTTTCTTTAGGAAATAACTAGATCTCATTAATTTTTCTGTAGGCTTAATAGTTTTAAGATCCAAAATAGACCTCAATCACACAAGGGACACAGCATGAAATCAGGTGCCTGCATCCATACCAAAGAATCCAAAGATCTAATTCTACATATAAAAGCCTCTTAAAGACATAGTTACAAATCTGGGCTGCACTAAAGGGAACCATATCAGCAACAGATTGGAAAGAGCTTGATGTGTAATTTTGTTCAGAGAAAGCTGTACATATTCTGGAGGTAACAGATGGGCTGCCAGATGTTGGGGCTGCTCTCACCTGCAGGCTTCATTCATCCCTGCCGCTAGTAATGGAAGCGCTGGAAGCTAGCAAGGGATCTGGATCTTCCTGTGTAGGAGATGCTATTCCTTAAAAAGAGGGGAGAAAAAAAAAAAACAAACTAAAAAAGCTCTATTTTTTTTTCTGTGTGCTGGAGGCATATTATTTTTATGTGTTCTTTTAGAGCAGAAAGAAGTACCTGAAGTGTAACAATAAAACAGGTCTCTGTATCAGGTCAGGCTTGGATCACTTCTATTCAGTTGACTTTTGGCTTCAAAAAACTGCAGGGAAAATTTTAGTCAAACTTTGACTACGAAAACTGTCAATCCTGCTAAAAACTGTTAAAAGAGAGTCACAACAGCATTGTTTAGCATAATGTAATTTGTTAAAAGATATAGTTAAATAGGAGCTAAATCCTTTTTCAAGCTTGATTTAAGCTCTCAGTGATTTGGTTGGAATAGGAAACAGATGAAGGAAAGCAGAAAATGGGAGTAAGGCATGGAGTTATAAAAGTACAGAGACTTGAGCTAAGGATAGCTAGCTAGTTGAGAAAAAGAGCACTAGTTTTCATTCTACCTTGTACCACACACAAAGCAGACCAGTTAAGAGGAAAAATTATTGATCAACCACAAGTCATTATTTTATCAAACAATTTTAAACTTGTACTCTTCAGTGAGATACACATATGGCGATTTTTATTTGGAACCCAAGCTCCTTGGGAACGTTCTGATGATGGAAAAAAGCTGAATCTTAGAGCTGTTGTGTCAAGACACACAGTAGCTTAAATTATACATTAAAACTTCTGAACCTTGTTTTGTGCTGTCAACACTTTTCCACCTTTCATGCTGGGATGTTCAGTCCATGATGCCTACTCTGTCACACATTGTGCCAGTCTGAGATACCGTTCTCAGTTCAAAGAAATCACAAGAAAGAAAACAAACTTTTGGTTGGGGATTTCTCACAAGAATCAAGGCTGCACAAAGACTAAATGGTCATTCTATGTCTCTTGGAGTCCATCTGGTACTTACTGTCAATTGGATGTGGGCAGTTTTGCAACTACCACACAGATTAATCCCAAACTGTTTTTCAGGTGCTATTTGTTCCCCAAATGTCATTTCCACAGAGAGGCATTGTTACAAGCTGCAGAGATGCCTTTCAGCAGCCTGCTCCCTTGCTTTAGTCTACCTACAATTTACCTGAACAATTATTATCTTAGTTGGATAGGCTTTTTACTGTTGGGAACTGTACCATCAACTTCAAAGGGCAGTTCCTGTGACTTGACACCTAAAGAGCCAGAGAGTTGTAATAAAAAGAAAAAGAGAGAAATAATAACGAGCAGCATTGTTAAAATATAAAGGGCTGCATCTTGCCCTCTGCTGAGATGCTTTACAAGGGATTGGGGAAATGGCAGGGAAAAGGGCAGGAGAAAATTACTTCTGAAGAGCCAAGAGGCAGCGTTTATTTCTCAGGGGATCTATGGACTGGAAACAACCATAACCTTTTGTATCCCACTGGCATACAGTGGGGATTAATGCTTATCAAAGGTTTGTAGAAGTCCAGAAAATCAGTAAGACGCGTGCACAGCAATGGTATCAATATTTTTGAGACATTATGGCCTTTGCTGATAGTCTGAGGTAAGTTCATTGGTTATACTTAAATATATGCCCCCTTTTACAACTGTCAGAGAATTCAACAGTCTGACAAATTTCGTTTGGACAGATTTGTTATTCTGAAACTCCTATCCTGTTTGAATTCAAACACTTCTGAAACAGACAAGTAAGAAAAGAACTCTGATCTTTTTGCTGCCTTGATTTTTTCCTGATTGTAAAAAACAAGCCTGTTATTAAACTTTTACTGGTGCTGACTACCTCAATGCTTCTGTGACAGTAAAGAAATTTTTAGTAATCACTAAATATCAGAATGAGAAATCTCTTGTATAAACAGCCTGTATTTTTTTTTTTTTTAAAGAAGTCTCATTGTGCTTTTATAAGCCAGTACTAAAGCTGAAGATAGTGGTAGCTTCACCTTTTACACTGACTATACTGCTAATTTAAAAATACCTATTGACACTGACATGTTCTGATTAAAAACAAAACAAAACAAAACAAAACCAAAACCAAAACCAAACCCAAACAAACCCACAAAACCCAAAGCACTCCCTATGCAATAGTTTTACTGCTGTTTCACTTTTACTGTTCTTTCACTTCTGCTCAGAAACACTTCATTTCACAACTTTTCTCACTAAAATCCCAAGACCTTCCTTGGAGTAAGGAGCAGGATGATACTAGCAGAAAGGGACCAGAACCTGACAGTATGACCAAAATGGCAGCTGAGCTTCTTGGAAGAGCTTTGCCTTCCATCAGTTGCTTCTACTGTCTTTTGTAGTGTAGGAAAACAGAAATTGCAGCAGAACAAATTTCTGTGACTTTTGCTTTCTCTTCCAAACCACAGAGAACTTTGTTCAATTATGAATCATCCCTGAAGTCTGGGAGTGAAAACATCCTGCTAGTGGCAATGAAGAAACAGGCTCTGTGAGGCAAGGCAGGTTAGAGATGGCTCTTTGAAGTACTTGAAAGATATAGTGATTTCCACCCCCCCGCCAGGTCAGAGAAAATTCAGCAAGCACAGCATCATGGACACTAATTAGTTGTTTTCTTTCAAAGACACAAGTATCAGAAATTATCTCAATAGCAATGCTCTTCACTGCAATTTGGTGACTTAAATCAGAATTATTACAATTTCCTTCCTCTATAAGTAAAAATTGCAAGAATGGGCAAAACTCTTTCAAGTTGAAGATTTTGCCTCAATACATTCGCTTGTACATCTTGCAATGGATCTTATTAGTCATCATCAAATTTTCCCCTTTTTTACTGCACTATTTTTGAACAGGGAAGACCCTTATCTTGATTGAAAATTATGAAATTAATCCAAGAGGCATCACTGGGGAACAGAGCAAGATAGGACTCTAATCTCTGTTCCAAAGGCTTTATATTTACTTTTCAAATAGATACTCTGCTTTTAGACAGAAATAATCCAGGTAACTCAAACTAAGTATGCCTCCCAGGCTCAGCTGAAAGAACAATTTGCTAACATTCGTTGCCAGGCTCTCCTCACTGATCTTCTTTTGACCTCTGATTTCATATTCCTTCCTAAGCAGTGGCCCATTCTCTGCCTTTTTACCTAGTAAGTGTTATTTTCAGTTGATAGCAAACCTAACAAGCTCTGAAGGATCTGACCTGCTTGAGAAATATCTCAGCTATAAGCTTTGACACTGAATGGTAATGAGGTGGTAATTCAAGCCTTGTTATGCCTACAGTGAAGGGAAAAATATTATGCAAAGTCATACAGTATGATCTACACCATCAGTCAAACAGGATAATGTTTACATATGTATAAAATGCTACAGATCACATTCTAGTTTTCAAATAATTTGGTATTATGGAAAGAAATGACCTTGGAAAATCCTGGTAAGCTGACTAAAATCCTGTTCTTTTAGGTATCAACAGACCACTCCATAACTATGCAGGGATTTTTGCTTTCTCCAGTGGCCCTTGCTTCAAAAGTGTAGAGGTCAAACTCAGTATTTTCACATCACTCATTTTAATTGTCAAACCTCAATTATTCACCAATTCTCTCTATATCTTCTCTACATGGTATATAAATAACATCAGTTTCTAGGGCCTACGGTGCTTTGCTGAAATGACTCTGTGAATAACACACTGATTAAGAGCAAGACCAGACATTCTGGCAGGAGAAGAGAAATGTGAAAAAATCGAACCTGCTTCCTCTGTGTCTCTCCTCACTGTGACGGTTGCTTGTCTTCAGAATGATCTGGGGAGGCCTTTATGTGCCAGTGTTGCCAGCCAGAAGACAGCTAACCAGCAAGAGAAATACCCATTCTTCTCTCTGAAGTGCCAGAACTTTCTCAGAAGCACATGGGCTGCAGATGTTATCAGGATGACCCAACCATACCTATTTCTAGAAAGGTACATTTCTGTACCTTTCTAGAAATAGGAACAGGCCATTGAGTGAAGAATGCAGCCCAGATGCACAGAAACACCAAGAGAGAATAGTCACATCCACAATACTGGTTAAAAAAAAACAAAAAAAAAACAACTATAAAGACCTTTGAAAACTGAAAAACATAAGGTACACAGAGGAGTGGTCCAGGAAAATGCTTCCCTTATGATACAACACAACTTGCACAAGGAGGCTTCACTAGCGGCAGAAGTATATTTTTCTAAATATTCATGGATTTCTTCAGTACAAAACCACTGAAAAACAACAGTGGAAGAAGTCCTAAGTAGTAAACAAATGTGGACAGTGTAAAAAATTTGAG
The DNA here is from genome assembly GCA_013400275.1 of Rhadina sibilatrix. Lineage (NCBI taxonomy): Eukaryota > Metazoa > Chordata > Aves > Passeriformes > Phylloscopidae > Rhadina > Rhadina sibilatrix. Next base: position 178,386 of record VWYO01024407.1, read on the forward strand.
TGGCCAGCTCAAACATTTTTCCTAGTTCTTCTTTTCCTCAGAGGAAGTCTGTGAATATCATACCTATCTATCCTTTTGTACACACAAAAACAATCTTATAGAAAGTATAAGAAACCAGAGCATGCAAGACATTTGGGGAGAAATGTTTTTACCTATCCCTACTGTTGACTACTGCGTAATGACTCTGATGGTTTTCCTACAGAGCTTGGTGTGAATTACCAGCTCACTGACCTAAAAATCAGAATAATATATTAAGTTCACAATAAACAGCTTTGGCAGTGAATGATGAGCTGGCTATTCCTTCCACAATAAGCTCCTTATACTCTGGTCTCCAAAAACATTGAGGACAACATTTGATAAAAAAGTTTAATAGTCCCACTGGAAGAAACTATGCTATCCATATTGTTATTTTCAGGTCAATGAAAAAAAGAAAAGGAAATATCCCTCACAAAAGAAAAAAAAAAAAAAACACCAAAAAAAAAAAAAAAAACCCCAAAAAAAAAAAAAAAAACCCCAAAAAAAAAAAAAAAAACCCCAAAAAAAAAAAAAAAAACCCCAAAAAAAAAAAAAAAAACCCCAAAAAAAAAAAAAAAAACCCACCAAAAAAAATCAAAAAGGGGGAATATTCCATCCTATTTAAAGTCTCCCAAAATTTTGTATGAATGAGCATGCACTACTAAAATAAGTTTTCTTTCAACACTGGATTTCTAAGGAACCATACTAGATATATCTGTGAAAAGCAAAGGTTTCATTGCCAGCTGTAGTACCACATTGAAAAAAAGCAATGAAAGAATGGCAATTTTAGAGATTCACCTCAAGAAAACAAGGAGAAGATGAAGTCACTGAGATCAGGATGGTAGATTATAGACCCCATGCACACAAAGACTCCCTTCATAACAGATCTTTATCTTATTCCTACAGTTTCATTTTACTTCAAGGACAAGTTCCTTCCACCACAGCTCTCTCATTTCTACAGTAAATTTCTAATAGGTATTGCACATCACATTATATAAAACAGGAGAATACATACACTGTTGACAGGGCACCATTTGGATGCCTTTTGCACCCCAAGAAATCTGCAGGGCACTCCCCCTTGCATGGAATGGAAACCAAAATCTCTAGCTTCATGTATATTGCACTTTTCACGTAAGTTGCTAGAATGATGGGAAAGTTACATCTGCAACACTAGCATCACTGAAGCACCCCCCACACTGCACACCTTACGTTAAACACATTAAAGAGTGGATGAAGTGTAAAGAGTCAGTTCATGTCACCAGACGTCACACTGCAAAAAACCAGCAGATATCGCCAGGTGGACCTTTTTGCCTTCCTCTCCAGAACATAAAGAATTCTTCCTAAAGTCAAACTGAGTTAATCCTTTACCACATAAAAAGGATAGAGACTTGAATGATAGAATATAGAATCCCAGGCTCATATATATATAAACATTAGCTATAATTCCAATAGCAGGAACTTATTAGAGCTCTGGATTTCATGAGGTTGGTGAACAAATATCACCAATCTCTAAAACACATTTGATGCATCCAGTCAAAGTTTTTCTATTATTTGTCTAAATCTAATCTTGCCATTCTCATCTGCCTGGGCTCAAAGTGTCTCACCAGACACTTACAACCTTGCAGGTTTCACTCATCCATGCTCCATACTTTTGGCTACAGGACAGGACAAATGTCCTTAGTTAAAACAGTAAGAGAAAAAATGACAACTCCTTTTTTAGCCCAACCTGTCATTCCCCTTTACATAAAACAGCTTCAAGGTACAAAAAGATGAAAAAGCTTTTAGTGTACCTTTGAGAAAATACTGCCCTTAACTCCTTTTTCATTATCTCTTAGAGTAGAAAACTCTTTCATGTTCTTCACTATACAAACTTGTTTATGATGCCTACATATTTAAAACAGAAAAGCAGAGGCATGCAAGGCACAGGACTTGAGTAGTACAAGATCTCCAGGTGTTGCCCTCTGGAAACACAGTTACTGCAAGTGGCAAGGCAGATGACGCAGGGGTGATCCACAACGGCCAGAAGTCTGGCCACGAGAACATCTTCTAATGACAACACTTTTACAAAGGCAGGTCTTGCTAAGCAGACAAGCAGCACTCTCTTAGCCACCTTTGAAGAAAAAACCTCATTAATTCACACTGAGTACTGCACAGTGGCTTTGGAAGGATACCTACCGTTGTGGGAGGAGGAAACAGTATGAACAGTTGGGTAGTGCCATGAGAGAAACTCAATCTTTGTTGTGATGAGAGCCTTTGCCCTCAATCCCACATTCCTTCTCAAACACATCAGTCTTTTAAAACATCAAATAGAAATGAATATCACTGAAAAGGAAGGAAGGAGACACACATGATATGTGATGTGGTACTGCCCGTTGGGCATAAAAGAAACACACATCAGGCATCTCCCATTCTCCTCCATTCAATGATATGCATTAATTATAATACTGCACCAGCACTGAGAATAAATCATTCCAATTAGGCAATAGGTACTGGTTGAACACTGCAGGAGTGTAGCATGAAACCCAACAAGGAAGAGTTTTGAATTAAAATCCACTACCCTGCTCATGTGTACAGTCATGAGCAACAGAGAGACCAGTCCTTGGATCTCTCTGACAGGTGGATTTCATCTGCATGAACCAAGTGATGAGCATGTGCTCTGTAATGAACATGAGCCTGGTGATGTGATGGCAGGGAACCATCCCTAATCCTATGCTACAGGAAGAACCACTTTCTGTCAGTTAAGTGTGTGAAAATACATGGTCTGGTTCTCCATATACTCACAAACTTCATTCAGATGCTACTGTATTTTCAGGGGAAAAACTCCTGATTTCATTGTAAATTGGAGGAGGATTAAAATTACACTTCTAAAGAAATAGGTGTTCAAACAGTTTAGTGAATAATTTGGTTTGAATAATTAATTTAGAAAAATTGTTATTTTTCCCTAGTCCTGAACAGACCAAAGATAGCATTTGAATGTTTAACTTTATACACTACTTGTAATTATTTGTGAACTACATCAAGTAATTTGTGGGCTACATGTAACTCACACAGGAAATTATGATTATTAATTAAAAGAGAATTTACAACTCTCATAGTAAATTATGTCTTTTGACTAATTTATGTAATGAGCTTGCTAGCCTGCCCTTCATGGATTTCAAACTGCATGTTCAATATTTTCAATTATCTGTGCAGACAGCAAGTTACATAAGTCATCTGATCAGTGACAGGAACACTGCCATGTGGGATGCAGTCAAAATAGCAAAAGCAGCATATTCTAAATCTTAAAAAATTCAGAAAATACTGAAACATGCAGTTAAAATTTACAGCTGACTCTTTCCTGTTCAAAAACACAGGGGGAGGAAGCTTTTCTCCTCTTCTGTAAGCGCTACTCTCTATAGATATACACGAAAGAGGTGGTATGAATGTGAGGCATTGCTTGTTCTTTATTTTTATCCAGAACATTAAGTGTGTTGCTTAATGTTTTTAGTAGGTAAGCAGCACTGATGGTTTGTCACTGGGGCTGGAGAGGGAATGGGGTGCAGCAGGAGAACAAGCAGCTTAGCACATGTGAAAGAAAGGCTCAGGAAAGGCATGGACATGGACAGCCAGTCAAGACAGCTTGAAAGAAGATTTGGTCCAATTTTCAAGTCCAGTAGGATTTCCCCTATTCTGCTTTTTCAAACATGTTTGAAGGTAGGATGTGAAAAACTACATGGTTTTGATCACTTCACCTTAATGATAGTTGCTGACCCCCAGTTAGATGAAAATATGGCCTCACTGAAACGTCTGGGAACTTGGTCTTTAGCTGGGATGGAACCAGGATTTCACACTGGATCCTTACACTTGTGGTTGTGCTCTTCGTCTCTGCTGTTACTGGTCTTACTAGGCCCTCTTACTTCTAACTGCTTTATGTCTCATCCCCATTACTCCTAGGTATTTTTGTCTAGCCAACTGAACAAACCTGAGATAAGCCCAAATTTGACACAAATCAACTTCCACAGGCTATCAGTGCTCATTATAACAGGCTGTCTCTTGTTGGTATTGAATACTCTGCAGAAAAAAAGGGAAAGGGATTAAAGAACACCATAAAGCAGACTTAAAGCAAAGAGCCCACTGCTAGGACATATATGACAGCAGCCAAAGTACTCCTAAAATGTATGCCCTAGTTGTGACTCAGTAAAGCGTGACTGTCAGCAATGGGCATTTCCTTATTACCCTAAACTGCAGTGCTGCCTACCACTCTCAGGTTCCCTGAAACACTGAGAAGGAGATATAAATCTATTGGAAATGTAAAATAGAAAGCAAGTGTTTTGAAAATAAATCCAGATTATAAATCAGCCTCTCATATTAGCACTGCCTTCTACCTTTAACTACTCTATGAGTTCTGGACATGTTTTTCTATAGAATTAACATTTTTATTGTTATTCTCCCTCTCTTACCTCCTTAATGTCCTCTTACTACTTTATTCAGCAGTGAAGGTGGCAGTTTTTAAATCTGAGAGGTACTGAATATTAAGGACCAAAAATTCATATTCAGTCACTGAAATAACTGGCCTGATTTTCCCCTGCACATACAAATCTTCTTTTGCTGTGGATGGAAATGATTCTAATGATACTCCTTTCACCACTCCGCAATACAGTTACAGCTACTGATGTTTGTGACATTGTGTGCAGGTTAAACTGATGAGTTATGAGTGAGTGGTTATCTGCATTATGGTGATGATGCCTCCTCTGCTGTCACAGATGCAGACAAATAGCTCCTTAGTTATTTCATCCACAGACATATGGCTCCATCTGAACTTGTAACTCTTCCCTTACACCTACTTCCTCCCCTTTGTTTCACATTCTAATCCCTTATCATGAGCACAAATGTGAGAAAAAGGGTGCTGAGCACTCTGCAGAGCATTCTCTTTCCCCCACCCATGTGCATCTTTTCATTGTCAGACCCCACAGGTAATACTCCCTTCAACTGCTAGTTGCTCTCTTGTTTTGAAGAAAATTGGCAAATCTACACTGGAAAATGAAAGTTTTGTTTGCCTTAAATGTTAAAGAAACAGAATGGTAAAAAACTGCCCATTTTAGCACAAAGCTGGTACCCTGACTTGTGTCCTCTGACAGTTTAAATGAAATGTAAATGATGTTCTGCCTATGAATCAAAAACTCTCCTACTGAATGCATCTGATACCATGATAAAGAAAATACTGGTGAGTTTGAAGGCAGTACTGAAATGCATAATGCTAGAAACACAAACATTTTTTCTAAATAAGAAGGTGCTTTAATAAAAAAATACTTTAATGAAGTTGCTTTAATGAAGGACTAATTACCTCCAAGTGATGACAGTTGAAAAAAGATGTTACAAGCAGCTTCTTACTCAGAAATTAGTAGCTGAGATCAATAAACAAAACATAAAATGTAGGCATATTATTGATGCAGATACTGATGTAGATAATGTAAGCATAATACTGCTAAAAAGGGTTGAATTCTGTGAAAAAAGCTGATGAAATAGAATAACTGATGTTAATTCTATCGAGGCTGACTTCAAGTAGCTAGTGTTCAACCAGTTTGGTTTTTATATGGCCTTGAAACATATGCCAACTATAGCTGCTAAATCCATATTGCAATTAGAAAAGGTTACCTTTGTTGATCAAAAAAAAAAAAATTAAATGGAAGAAAATAAAAATAACATACCATGTTCACACACAAAACAAAAAGAGCTATATCAGGGACATCAGGGAAGGTGGAATACTATAACAACACATTTTATATTGTTATACTATTCCACCCACCTTAATGGAGAACCCTTCGGTGTGGCTACGCCATAGCCTTTGGAATCCAGATTTCCTCCCACTTTCATGGTGTCACATGGCTTTCGTTGCTCAATGTATTCATTCATGGTGGACTCCAGCAGGAAGGCAAACTTGCCCTTGGATTTGCGGACACGAGCTACTCCCTCTGCAGTAGTCCTAGTGAACACTGATGGCTCAGCTGATTTCATGTAGGTCCACATCTTTTCATACACTGCTATTTTTGATCTCTGGAGAAAATCAAAAACAAGTTAGAACAAAAGAATGTTGCAACATTTCAGAATGGCACTGCTCAAATAAGATCATTCATACTTAATTTTTCAGACATTTGAGGTTGGGAAAACCTTGGAGAAGGGTTTTATTTAAATTCCATTATTTTAAAAGAGACAAGAAATAAAAGTATCAATACTATAATAGCAGATACTACTTTTAAGTTTGGCTACCCTCTAGCAGTCAAAAAAGAAACCTGCAAAGCTCAATTTACTGTTAGATAGAGAAAGTTCACACCGTCAATGTATGGTAAAGTGTGTGTTAGGAAATGATATATGAAATAGATATATTTCTCTTAGGGGAAACAGTAAAATAATCTCCCCATGAATACTCAGCTGAATCTCAAAGCATTTCTCTGACATCACTTCTTACACCATCACAACCACAATAGTTTAAGTAACATTCCTGCTTTCATAATCCAGAGTCCAGAATTGACTTGATTTATACTCAGAAATGCTATACAATATTTGAAGACATAGTTCATGATAAAAGACAGAAATAGCAAGTTGGACCAAATATTAAAGGAAGTTAAATGCCATAAGCATCTTTCTTAAAGAATTAGGTATGATTTTAGAACTGCAGTATAATTGGATTTAGTTTAAAGACTCTGATCCTGCCAATAACTGAGTAAGAAATCTATTCTCTCAAAGGATGCACAAGAATTCATGGCTTAGAGTGCATTAGTTGGAAATTTTCCTGTCCGGGAATGCATGGAGTAACTACAGGTAAATACCTAAGCAAAAATAAAACTTCTTCATAAAAAATTAAAGCAAATAAAAATCTTCATTAAAAAAAAGAAGGAAATGCTGTCAGGCTGAGAAGTTTCCCATGCTCATTAGATTCACTCAACAACTCCTTTGCTTCCTCCAGCAATAGGAATATATACATGCAAACCAGCAGTGTGTCAGCTGAACACTACACACTGTTTTTATAATAACAGATGGCACTTGTCTTCCCCTATGTATGCTGCAAAAAGGACTTTTTAACCTAATGCTCAAGTCAGCTTTTATTTGAGTCAAGAGGAGTTTCTAGCTAAGCAAGATTTGGTCTATGAGCCTGCTCCTACACTGTGCTGAGCACTCTAGGAAAAAATATTCATTATTATAAAGCCCCCAAACAAAGGGCCTTAGATTATTTAAACAAATACCAAATCCTATAATCTTAGTATTACATAAATTAAAAATGGCTTTAAGAAGCCTGGAACTGAGCCTTTTTATACATGAGGGTAATTTCCCTGAAGCACTTCTTTTTACCAATTACTGAATGACTGTACTATTACTTAGAAAATAATTTGTTAGGGACCTAAGTCTACCCTGAAAATAAGAGGCATTTAACTAGAAATGTTCAATAAAAATGCTATATAGCAGAACAGCAGAAATTATGCTTTCCTTTTTTAGTTTGTCTGCATGCATAATTTTATCTTTCTGTCAAATATAATAACATTTGAATCAACAACAGCTGTGTATGTCCATAATCACATCCTGACTTGTCACCCTTTCTTTCCACTGTAGTCACAGCTATTTTACATTTACATAATAGTGGCTGGGAGCACAGCATAAACTAAGCTGCCAATGCATTCTTTTTGCTTTACACTGGTGTAATTTCATGGATTTAAATTTACAGAACGAAAAAAATGGAAGAGAGTAGTAATAAATCAGTCATAATTTCAAGAGTATTTTCTTGCTTTTTTCTGCCTTCACTTCCAAACACTTCTCTCATCTTAACATCCATTACATCATATTCTTTTATAAAGTAACCATATAATAGGTCACTTTTATTTAAAACTTTATTCAGCACATAAAACAGCTTGATTAGTAACAGGAAACACTGCCCTAAATCAATTGAAAAAGGTTGCATTTAAATTTTTTTTTTTTTTAGAATCTAGTCTCCTTTGCCTATGAAAATAGAAAAAATATGGAAAGTCTAACAAGGTATCTGCTCTTTAAGAACATTTTTTTCCCCCAAACTTTCATTTGTGTACATTCAATTTCTACATGTCAACTCAGAGTGAAAATTGAAGAGTGAACTAGCAAATATTTTTTTTATTATCATATACAGAAACACTGTAGCTTTCCCTGCAGTCAGCCAAGCTGACATTTTGGGCTATTCTGAGTAGAACTGCTAAAACTAACTACTTTCCCTCTAGAGCTATCTGCTTGGAAACTACAACTCACTGCATCTAAACCAGAAAATAGGAGTACATAACAGCTAACAGTATCAAAGTTCCTCTTCTTCTTTATGTTGGCTTTAAAATAATTTTCCCTTTTCTGCTTTCAATCCAGATTTAAAACAAGCTGAAGAGGTGTTCAGAGTTTCTGACATTTTGCTCAGAAATGACAGAATGATGAGAAAATGTCCTGAAGGCTCATCTTTAGCCAGATAATCACCATGGACAGAAAAGTTACACGTGACTTCAATACTGAAAAGTGAATTACTTCCAAACTCCCAAATGTTAGACTTGGCACACAAGTCTTCTTGTACTATTGTTTCAGGCTCAGTCTTAATTTATATATTATGAAAAGAGCTTTCGTGCAAATATTGTCTGCAGAAATTTTATTTTTGTCCCTGTTTTGTGAAAAATATTTTTAGAAATAGAACATAAGAATAGCACATATCATTAAGAATCACTATACTGTGACAGAGATTAGAAATCATTTGAAAACAGGGCCTCAATTGCACCATTTTAAAGAAAGTGTTCAACACAGTTCAAATCTTCATTAAGCTTCAAATTTTGCATATGCAATAGTATTTAGTATTTGCAGTTAATTTTAATGTTTCCCTCTCTTTTGAAAGAAAAGAAAAAAGAGCAACATTGATTTTCCTTCTTTTATCTCTTAAGTCTTTAAGATGAAGTGAAAGAAAGGCTGTCGCCATAGGTTTTTTTACTTCATTATAGTGTCTTCTGTTTAAAATGTGAACTTGCATAAAATATTGAAAAAGTTTCTGTGTTTACAGGATCATTTAAAAGAACCATGAAATTTTTGTGACCAATATTGTTTCTACATCAAATTATCTGATCTCATTATTTCAATACAACGGCTTGTACAAGTATTTTGAAAATCTTAAGAAAACAATTTCAGTCTTTCATTCTCTACTTTTTCATTGGGAATTAAGTTTTGCATGCTATCGCCTCAAAAATTTGCGAACAGTAGATACTCTTAAAAATGCAACAAGATAATAAATAAAAAGCTACATAAATCTGCCTGTCCATCAGCATCATGTTTAAGTATCACAGCTTCATATATTGTGGTTACCACCTCAACTTATGATGGACTGAAACTGGAGTACCAAGAAAAAAATATCTAACTTTCCACAAAAAGAACTAAAAATGTGTTTATGGGTGAAACATAGGTGAATACAAATACTTGGTAGGAGGGACTATACTCATTAAAAAAATAGTAAGACAGGTGTAGTTAGAAACGTTTCAGTGAACAGTATCCATTAAAAATGAGGTACCAAGCACCCTAGCCATTTCAGCTGCATCCCTCTAGAGTTCAAGTAAAAAGGCACATATTTCAATGTGTGCTTTGTTTTATCATAACACACATATCTCCCACAGGATGCACAAGACTGCTCTTCTTTCTCCAGTGTCTACAGAAGAAATCTCAAAAACTGGCTTAAACTGAACTCCTTGAGTTTCACGATGTGACGGTCCAATCACTGTTTGTTTGTTAAGTGAAATTTATATCTTATAAATCATCTTTCCACAGCTAATAGAACAGATTTGCAAGCTTTTCTATGGGAATATTTGTTGCAATAAAAAGGTTATTTCACTTGAGACACTGTCTTTGAATGGATAGTGTCTATAGTTTCCAAATTGCATTGAAATTTTTTTTAATGGTTTAGTGAAACTGGAGTACCAAGAATAAAATATCTAACTTTTCACAAAAAGAACTAAAAATGTGTTTATGGGTGAAACAAATCAGTTTTGTCAAACTGAAAACAGTGAAGGTACATGTAAATACCAAACACAGAACTACTTTCAATTAGGTAATTAGAAGAAATTTTCAATCCATCTTCTTGACTTCTAAAAATCCCTTAATCTCCACATTTCAGATAAATAATGGCCCAATTAGCTGTGTAATTTTCAAGCAAGGGTTACTGGCTCACAGCATTTATTCAGAGCTGTGTTCAAACACTAAACTGACTTTGGTCAGCTGAGCTTAACTTTCATCTGCTGGAAACATGAAATAAAACAGGAAGGACTGTTTATTATGCACTGCTTGGGGTGTCCAAGCTCCCTGCTTTCCAGCTGGCAAATGATGAGGATTACATACCAACCTCACTAATGCAGGAAAGCAAATGAGAATGAAATAATCAATAGAGACAACACAGGCATATGAATGGCTATTTAGGCTATTTCCTAAAGCTCCAACCACATCCCCTCCAGTTAAAGCTTCTCTTTATTATCCATCTGAAAGTCAGCAAATTAAAAAATGCATTTCCTTCCCTCCACCCAAGACCCTAAAGCAAAATGCACATAGCCAAATCCATAAGCTGAAACAAAACCTGCAAGACTCCATGTTACCTTCATAGGTTTTCAATGCTGCACATCACTTCAGTACTGTAGCTTTACATGAATCAATACTGCAATGCTGCTTTAATTATCACTGGCTTCAGTATCCCCCAGGGCACCTCTTTTACATCTCTTTTTTTTTTTTTTT
>VWYO01024407.1:189142-201394 GCA_013400275.1 Rhadina sibilatrix
GGGCCCCCCTTTTCCACCTTTTTTTTTTTTTTTTTTTTTTGACAGGATCAATAAGCTCTCCACAGATTAAAAAAAACCTGAAAACTCCAACAAATGGCCTTGTGGGGGTAAAAATGTAGCTAAAGTATTGCAGGAGTTACAAAGCTATACTGCATATAATTGCAAAGCCACACAATTTCACATTTCCAAGCATCTCGTAAGAGTGGTTGGTAGGGGTAGCTGCTCTAATGGACACGCCAACTTACTCTGAAGAACTCTTTGGTTGACCCTGAGTCCAGTGTCCCGTAAGCAATCTCGGTTTGTTTGGCAAGGTCTTCTGCACTCTCTATGGGTGAGACCATTCGCTCAACAGTCAAGAAAGCAGCGAGGTTAGCAGTGTAGGATGAAATAATGATGAGCGTGAAGAACCACCAGACACCTCCGACAATGCGACCTGAGAGGGATCTAAACATGAATAAGATAATGCACATTTTCCTGTCTCTTAAGCCAGAAAGAGTGAGAGAGAGAGAGACAGTGAAGGCACCATTATTGCTGAATATTTGTCTTTAAGTAACAATCAATGGGAGAAAGATCATTTGCATTTTAAATGTTAATAAAATGCTTCTACTCTTGAAACTTAAATGTCTACAGTGTAGTCCACTGCACTAATGTGTATCACACAAACACAGAAGCTTAAATCCTCTTGAACAGTAATCTCAGTGCCCCTATTATTTCAGGACATGCCTAAAAATAGGAAAAAATTGTCAAAAAATATCGGGTAGGTAATCTCTTTTTGGAGACAAAAGTAAAGCATGGTAGCTGAAAAGCAGTAGCTTTCTCAGTTTCCTCTTAAAAAAAAATGCAAAAGGATTTGCATATGGATTATGTTGGCTCTAGAATTAAAATGTTCCTGTCACCCAAACTTCTCAAAAGTTCCACAAGCTACTGCAATCATTCATTGAACATTCACATTTTTCTTCTTTAAGAAGCAAGAATTTTGTGATTAAAGAGACAGTTCTGTTAAGCAAAAAATTATATTTTCCTTTTCAATGCCTGCAATTTGATGAGAAGGTTGTTTAGGAGTAATGCACATCTTAATCAGTTTTAAGATACTATTAATCAGTATCAGTTTTATTGTTAACTTCAATAGAAGGATTAGGCCAATGCTGAATACTCAAAATTTCACTGCAAATGGCTAAAATGAAGCATTTAAATTTGAAAGATTGGGCCATAATATTTAATTAAAAAGTTTTAGTTACAGCCCACTGAAGTTCCAGAACTTCTTAAAAGATTGAGAAATTAAGGAATGCATGTATTAGACTAATCATGTACTAGATAATCGAGTGTTTTAGGACTAATCATGTATTTATAGGACCAAATATGTAGTGGATCTGAGGCATGTGCTATGTAAGGCACATCTGAGCAACACAGCCTGGCTTCTCAGAAACAGACAATCAAATATTGTCTCTCACAGACAGCAATATTTGTGAAGTAGCACTGTAGAACTTGAAACAGAAATGGGACATTCCTTAATGTAAGGTAGATATTCAGCAAAACTGTGTGCATTTCACGGTTGTAACACAATAGAACTAATCTAGCAACAACATAGCTCTTCTGAAGTCAACCCAGTGGAATTTCTCTTGTGTGAACCTGCTGTTTCTGAGAGCTGTTTGTGGTTTATGCATATTGACATAGGTAAAATAATAGTAATGACTGAAATTCAACGCAGATTATCTGTTGCTCTTATGGCTATTAAGAAAGGGAAAAAAAAAAAAAAAGAAAAAAAGAAAAAAGAAAAGGCTTCCTGAAAAGTGAACTTCAAAACACTGCCAGGAAAATTAACAAAGGAAGATTTTATACTTCAGTGTTGAAGATAAAATGCAAATGTAAAAAGATTTGACACAAACCTTGGGGAAATATCACATCCTTGTTGCATAAAGGCACCCAGGGAAAACCAGAGGCTGTTGAATATGCCAAACTCATTGGGAGGCTGGTCACTGGGTCCTTCTTTCCCATCCTCTGGTTCTTCTGTGTGCCACTCATATGGACTAAACCTGCTAACTAGGAACAGGACCACACTGACACCAATGTAGGCAAAGACTATGCACATCCAGATCTCATATGCCAGAGGGTCCAAGAAGGAAAACACTCCTGGTTTAGATTTCTGGGGCTTTTTGATCATAATGGATATCCCCAAACTCATAAAAGGCTTAGAAAAATCAATGACCTCTTCTCGTACCAAAGTGATGGTCAGAGGCGCAACAGCAATCTCTGCTTTCTATAAAGAAAAAAGAAATATAGATGTATAGATTAATTGGTGTGTGCTTATACATTCGGTTAAGCAGCTAATTCCAAAGGCATGTTATTAACATCAGGACACTGTGGCTTAAATGCTCTTTGTAGCATTTTTCTCTTTCTATCACACTCCACATTTGCTCAATATGCTTTCAGTAAAACACACAAATTGCAGGTTTTTATTTTACGGAATTAAGCAAATACTTAATTTTTCTGCTAAGGAGAAGACTCTCAAATCTTAAAGAGGTGAGCAGCAGTCTAAGAAGATCATTTTAGGCATTAATTTAGACTGAAATAAAGGATTTCAAGAAATAATGGAAAATGGGATTCCCTCTAATATCACTGAACGTATAGAGATTTTTTAAGATGCCAGATACAGTCATTAATTGTCGTATTTTTGTAAGACATAATGTTTTGAGGTAAAACAGTTCATAGATTCAGGAAAGCTCCAAATGGCATGAAGCTGCAAAAGTGATTAACTGTTGCTGTGATTCCACCAAACTGCACAGAGCTGTCTCAAGGGAAATATAGTTCAATAAGACCGAATTAGGTTTTAAATGGCAAAGAATGGCAAGTATACAGGAAATAGGTGTGCAAAATCATGTGATAAAAGGATAAAAAGGTGTGCTGAATCCATCCCCACTAGTGTCAGGAATATTTATAAATGTGTTTCTAACATGTTTTTTGGATGAAGATGCCAATCTTGCATGAATCATTATTGATGGAGATGATGATGGCTGCTAACAATGATGTCTGTATGCATTATAAAATATTGGGGCTAAGCTAATGGGTCATTTTTCTCATTAGGGACGCTGCTAAGGTTTGTTCCTTGCCTAGCCTCGCCTTTTACACTAAAGCTGTCACTACAGTAGCACTTCAGATGGGAATTGTATAGGGACCTGGGTCAAAGGATGCACTTCTGAGTGCAGAACAGATGCAGGAGCTGCTGAAACCTTTCTCCTGTTCATCATTGTGATCTAGGTAGAGTCACAGAGCAGAGCCCATGCTCTGAGATCAATGTGGACTTCTATGCAGCTTATGGGATCAGGAGAGTAACAGTATTTTGTGAACACTTCGTTGTTTCAATGAGTTTAAAAACATTCTGAAAAATAGGGATGTACTCAAATAGTTTAATTCAAGTGTTATGTAAATAGCTTGTGTGCCAAAGAAAATACTGAAATGGAGCTTTTTTGTCCTCTTACAACTTTGAAACAGGTAGATGCATTTAAAGTTATTTGTGGTTTTTATTTTATGTGCTAATTCATATGGAGCCATATATGTTTTATGGAATTTAATTTTAAACCAATATTGTGTAGCTAAAAATTAAACCTATTTTGTCAGCTTTGCAATTGTAAATAATTCAAAAGAACTGACTCATTCCAGTGCAATGGCCCAAAAATGCACATTTGTATTATAATGACTGTATATTAATAATCAGATTGATTATTATCATTGAGATAATGAAGCAACTGAATCAATACCCTTCTGTGATGCAAACACCAAAATTTTATATAAAGATCTCACTTTTTAAGCAATGCATCTCAAATCATAATTTTGCAAAGGTATCAGAAATTACCTCTGGTGCTAATGTCTCAGGTAAATGTTATGATAACACTGCTAATTCTCTGAATTTTAATTTACATTGTGTTATACAAGGCATTTTTAAAAAATTTAGCTTCTTAACTCCTTGTGATTACTTAAGTCAGGCTGAAATAGATGTTTTATGGAAACAGCTATTATATGAGGAAGGGTAACATGTCTAAAATATATTTTTAGGTAGCCTGAAAATTATAAAGTAAACTTAGTTTCTATAGCCTAAAGGCTGAAGGATGGTTTTAGCTACCGGCTTTTCTGCATGTTTTTGTTTTGCATCTCACTCATATGTAGCTTTTCTCCAGAAAAATTGGCTCCTGCTTGAGACAATGTGTTTTGTATTTCTAAATTTTGATTTCTAAGAATGCCTAATGTCGAGTCCTTTAATTAAGCGAAAGACTCATGGCAACTGTGATCTCTTCCTGCCAATCTTCTCTGTGTTTGTCACACAGTGGTATCTTCATTAATGCAGTGCAAATGACAGACCTGGTCACTGGTCTTAAAGGTGTTGGCTAACAGGGTTTTTTTGAGTCTGCAGATTTTTCCTGGGGTTAAAACACAGGGGGCTGTTAAGTTTTCACAGTGTGAGTTGGAAAAGTGACATTGCCATTTTAGTGTGAATTAAGGAGATTTTAAATACCTACTTAACACATTGCATATTATATGTGAAATGCTGGAGAAGATTTATCTAACAAATTTAAATGCTCAAATAGGGTATGCAGAACATGAATAACACCAGAGCTAGCTGCCTACAGTACTTGAAGGAGTTAAAGAGGAGAAATAGGAAGTTAACCCATGTTTTACAATAGTTTTCTAGTATCAGATAATTCACAATGTAGATAAATCCATGTCATGCAAACAAATCTAAAGGGAAAATATATAGCTAGGTCATAATTAAATGCCAAAAATTTGGAGAAACTACAGCCCCCCAGACTGATCACATTATTATTTTTGTAAGACTATTGTGTGCCATGTAAAGCCTACACAAACTCTTCATTGCAAAAGCTTAATAATGAAAATAGCTGGGCATGATAATTATCAGCATTTCTGCTTTGCCCAGTTAATGTACACCATATAATTATGGATTTAAATGATTAACAATATAACTGTGGTGCAAAAACAATTAATGATTTTGTTGCCAGTGAAATCTGTTTTGACAAAGACTAATGATACTTCAGAGATAAATCAACTGCATCTGTAACAGCCTTTCAATCAAGGCTCCACCACTACCAAGTACAGATGCATTCTGGATCCTTCCAATATTATACAATGAGAAAAAATTGATTCTGATGGTGAGAGACATTTTCTTTTCCAGAATACATAATTATTATAACCAAGTATAAAATATATACTTGGTACAGGTATTATGAAGGTAGTAAAGCTATCTGAGAAAAATCACGCAGAAAGTGATTTTAATCTCAGAAGCTCATGGCTTCTGAGATTTCTAACAGAATTGAGTTGTGACCTTTTGTGTTAAGCAGTGAAAGAAAAGCATTCTCTGTCAGGAGAATGAATATTTAATTGGAGCTGACTGCTAGTGAATTTGGAAACACCTGTTACATGTGCTTAATGGCATTTCATCCCCAGCCAGCACTCCTTCTGTGAGCTAGATATCAAGGCAAATAGAATCCACATGGACTACTGCATGCATTTGGAAACATCAGGGACAAATGACCAAGATTTCTTGGTAGTTTTTAAAAACATGCTAAAAACAAAACAGGAAAATAAGCAATCATCTCCACCACAACATTCTGTACAATCTTAGCAAAACTGTACTCCACAGCATTTTATATGATGTTTCCTCTGGGACACGATGGAAAAATCAGCCAGGGAGTTTAGGATATGACTACGCTGCTCTATGCAGCACCTGAGTGTACAGGTACCAGAACAACCTCTGGTCCATACAGGTCCCAAAGGAACATGGGATCAAATTTTCATGTGTTGACTCGCAGTAATGTGGATAGGGCTAAGGGGCATTGGGCTATGATGTTTTGTAAAAGCAAGAGGGCAGAGGAACCTTTTGTGTTGTACAGAAAGGGTCCAATCTCACTGGCCAGAGCAAAACAATCTGTTAATCCATTAATATGGTTGGGAATTAAAAGCTGTAAGATGTTTCCCAAACACATCATCTCATCAACTTGCTAATTCAGTTACAAATTCTCTCCCAGACCTGGCTGCAAATAAAAAGCCTTGCTTGAAACACAGCCAACTACTCAGACTTCTTGTGTTTATGATTAGGGGATCTATCAGAGAAGATGAACATACTCTTCTAGCAGAGCTTTGCAGCAAAGTCTCTGGCTGACTGATTTAACTGCTTTCTGTGTGTGGAATAGGCCTGGGAACCTGATGCTCTGTAAATTGTCTGGCAAGGACTCAAGGTTGCAGGGAGGATGCTCTCGATGGATTCCTTGTGGAAATCTTTAGCAGAAAACTTTGTAAGTATCAGAAAGAACAATTTCCTTTAAAGCTACACCTGCAAAAGTCCATTAAGCAGGCTTGGCCTAGCTCCTGGCCTGAGGGCCCAGCGGCAGTGGACAGGCCAGTGAAAGTCAAGACAGACTGTGAAAGTCACCCGACCCCTAAACCTGCATGGCCGCATTCAAGCTGCTTACAGAGAAAGGCCTCTGCTCAATCCCAGGGCCCAGCTGGGCCCAGGAATTGTTCTGGACAGTAATTATGGGCCAAAAATACACCAGAGACCATTCTTGCAATTTAGCAGATTAATCAGGCGAATTCCTGAGCACAGGGACACTCCCTGGTGCCACTGGCACACCAGGATAGATACAGCCTCAAGGAGCCTTAAGACAGTGGAGCAAATGCACTGGGCAACAGCTGATGTCAGCAAAAAAGCAGTTCTAAGAGCTTTCCAAGGTCATTCCCAGGGCCCAGTCCCAGAATCACAGAGGGACTGCAGCCATCCTAAACAGATAGTTGGAAAGAGCCTTCTCCTCACTCTTTTATATTACAAAAAATTAAGTATTGGCCTTGTATTCTGGGTTGGCCTTCTTCATGCGGGAAATTTGCAACAGGTTCCTCATGCCTGTGAACTTTACTGCTTTCAGCTCTGTTAAAAGCTGTTGACACATCAGTGTGAGCTTCCACACACTTTTTATTTCAGTCTAGTCCTAGGGCAGCTTGGGTTTGATGAGGTAAAATTTTTAAGATAAAATAAGGAAAAAAATACCCCAAATGAACAAAAAATGAAAGTGTAATATCAAGTTTCCTCTACAATTTTCAACTAGATGACAGGCTACAGAAACTGTGCATCTGAGCAAAAGAGTCTTCTCATAAATAGTAACATTTCCTGGATTATTGAAAATACATTCTAGTATAAAACAATATTTGGCCATTGATGTCCATGGGTTTGCAATTGCAATTAAAAGCCAGAGAAGGAGTAACCTCCATACTTGATAAAATAACTCTGAAAAATCTTTAATATCCTAAGAGTTGAGCTGCTTTCAAGCCACTGAAGTAGACATGCATGCTTGGTGACATTCAGTGTTTCTACTCTTTAAAGACGAAATAGAGGTTGGTTCCTTCATGAACTTCTAACGACATTGAGAGTTTTGTGAACCTGATATAACCTTTCCATTCCAATGGGGAGGGGAAATCACTGAAATTTGGGGGCAACATTTCCCACACTCCTACAGCACAGAGACTGTTTGATTCTGCAGAGTCCCTTGAACTGATGCTAATGGAGAATTTATCAGCTGTGCTAAACTGTCAAAAGGGAATGGAAATGGAGCTGCTAGAAAAGCCACGAGGCCTTTGAACATAAGGCCCAAACTGTCAATGGAATTGTGAAGAATGCAACTGGGGATGGACCAACTGGTATGCAGGAAGTTTTTGATGGGGAGGTTGAGGCATGTTATGAGGTAATGGGTGGAAATATTCACACCTGAGTAGTTGAGGATGTTTTTTTATTCCATCACTGAAATGAAAAGTTTTTCTAAGAATTCTGAGCTGTTCTCAGTGCAGATACTAGCAACTGCTGTCATCAGCAAGCTCAGCTCTGAGTTTTGCTACTTTTGGTAACATCAGATGTTGCAAATATTTATTCAAGTTTGTTGGAGGTATTTTCTTTAAATATTGGAACTTTATATGTCAACAGAATTGCTAAATAATATGGTATTCTGAAGAATCCTTCTCCAGATAATTCTGTAACATAATGCTCTCAGTTGTTAAACTTACCAGATTTGCTCTTAAATTTTATTATTGATGGTCATCTTAAATGTCTATCTTCATTGTGAATTGCCTAATTATGTACTTGTCTATAGTGGTTTATTACCTATGTTTAATATGTATGATGGTGGATTTTTAATTTCTCAAACTAGACCAAGAATCCCATATTTTTAAAAAGATCTGTCTACCGTTCCATGAAAATGAGTCAATGATTGATATTCCTCCCCACCAAGTTTTACAGTGTGTCAGGAATAGATGGTCTTTAACATTAATGAATTTTTAAGGGACATACAAACTATGGATGTTCTAATATTTCAAGCTATTAGTTGAATAAATAGTAGAACTTGCATGAAACTATTTATTTTATCTTGAAAATAAGGGAAAACACACAGATCTGAAACAAGATTCTGTTTCTTTTCTGTGACCTCAAGATTAAATAAAATGCACATGTACTTCCTATTTTATAACTTATACTATGATAAATTAAATCCTGCTTCAAAAATTGGTATGCTTACCCCATAAACAAGTTCTCCCACCATCCCATTCCAGATTTTTGTCTCTGGATCCCTTGCTCCATATTTTCCATCAGGAACAATGGCAATTTTGTACTTGATACCAATATGTTTTGCAATTTCTGATGCCAGATCTACACAGTATCCTTCAAACTTGTCATTCCCTTCAAACGTATCATGGTTTTTCTTGAACATAACATATGGGGCTTCCTATAATGAAAGAAGTAGAACTGTAAAGGAGAAGTGTACCGAATATACTCTGAAAAAAACAAGCATGTCATGAACTGACTGAACAAAACACACCTTATAAAAAGTTCGTGGACAGTATTAGAACTTTTAAATTAAAATGTATGAGCAGAAATCCTTTTGGCAAGGTATACTCTTTACACTAGTTTGGATTATACATTTCACAAGAATTATCAACCTTACTTTGTTTTAAATGGAAGACCTTAGTGCAGTATATGCTAAATTTAAAGCATGAATAGAGGTTGGGCCTATACAGTGCAAAGGGCTGTGAGATCATGAAGGTACAATGTAGACTTCTGAGTACAGTGAGTAAGCATATCCTCTAACACAGTGGGGTTACTGCCTATCTAATTTCAGATGCAGAGCCTGAGTGACTTCCTTTCTTGAAGTTTAGAATGTATATTTCCTAAGAGACTACATACATTTTAGTGAGAACATTGAAACACGTTCCCAAGGAAATATGCATCTTCCCTTTAAAATAAACAGCACAGATTGTGCAAGGTTTAGGATGAACTCCAGTGATATGCATGGACAAGAATGGTATTAAGTTGACAGTGACTTTACATGTTGTATGAAAAAGAAGTAGCAAATATTTTGTGTCAGTGAGTGCCATTGAAAACAAGTAAAACCTTTCTTGAAGAGTGGATCTTGCTGGACAGTGGACCTGTACAAATCATACTATCACAATAGTGAACATCATGCGACTGGGAAATTAAGGTCATTTTTCTTTAAGTAAAACTATACTTTCTGATGGTATTTGAAATCACTTCACATAATTCTTATTCAGAGCCAGTTCCAGATGAAATATTTGTCTAATATAAAGGGTGACTCAGCTCCCCCTTTGAATTTACATCACAAAATACTGGCAACTTAAGTTTTCTCTGATCTATCCCTGGCAAACACTGGTCTTTTGACACTAGCCTTGGTAGTACACTGTCCTATTCACATCTTTCCTACAGATATAATTAGTACAAAAATAAAAATAAATTTAAACATGTAGTGCAGCAATGTCTGCTTCACTGAAACTACAAGAAGATCAGCAACAACGATTTTGTAACCTCTATTAGGTGTCTAACAAGAGATTACATGAGTGCAGTGCAATGCCTTTGCCTGTATAGAGTGTGCATCTTCAAAGGAAAACTGCTGAGTATTACCAGCAGCCTGCACCTTTTCTTGTATTCCTATTCCTACTTAAATCACCTTGATCTCAACCACTGCTGTTCTAGAGGGAGAGAGGGAGAAAAGCAGGGAGATCTTGATCTCTGCAGTAGTTCTTGATTTTCAGAAGTGTTTCGGCCATATGTATAAAATGTTCCTCCCTCACACAGGCTTTTTGTTTGCATAAGAGGAAGAGCCAAAATCTGTGTCTTTCCACATATGTTATTGCACACAAAAAGGTTGAAAATAAACAGAAGTGACAAATACTCTGTCTGTCCTGTCTGTGATTTAGCCAACTGCTTGCTAGAAGGGCAACCAAGTCTGTCCACTGTCCTACATTTGTGAACTCTCCTTTACAAGCTTCAGCTACATTGTTTGCTGCACCTCAAAAGCAATTTTGCTTTCCAAAGACCAGAGTTCGTGATTTCTAGCTCTTCTGATTCAGCCATAAATCCCTGGCTAAAGGCATGCAACTAGAGTCACACCAGGAGATAGTTCTGGCAATGGACTCAAAAAAGACAGGCACAGAGTATGCTAGATCAGCTTGTTCCTTCCAAAACCCAGGCTTCTGCCTGCACATCACCACTGGAAGGGCTGCTGCAAAAAAAGTATTTTAACTGTTCCTGCACAGTAAAGCCAAGGGACTGATGCCTCATTTTTTCTGTTAAAAGTTAAGTGAACTTCAGCCCTCCTATCCCGCAGTTCTGTGAGGGAACACTGAGAAGGGAAGTGGGGTGGCCCAATATTGTCCTTGATAGGTAGAAGCTGAGGCCATCCCATCCAGTGGGGTGACCACCAAAGATCTGACAGGGATCTGCTGGGAATTGGAGGAACTGCATTGGCTCTCTCCCGCATCCACCTCCCTTTCTTACACTGATCTCACTGATCTAGAGAAAAATACAGCAGGGAGCATTTTTTGTAATGCAATTATCTTACAGAGTAAGGTAGCATGCCTTGCTGTGACTTCTTTCAAAGAAGCAGTGAGTATGCCAGTGTGAAATGATACGATTAGAGATAACAGCAACACCTACTACCGTTTGCTTACTATGTTGATCTTTCCCTCCTAACCTATTTTATACCTCTTTAATTGTTGTGCCTACTTTATCTGTCAAGTAATCAGATATCAATTTTCAAGGCAGCATTTGATGGGGGAATGCGGGTGGGACTGCATGTGAGTTTCTGATAAAGACTGTTTTTTAAAAAAGAAATCAAATAGTAGCCCTAGTTTTAAGTCCTGTCCATTTCAGACTTTGAGGCCATTTCATATTGATGAGGTATTCAGTTGTTACAATAAAAAGACACTGAAAAGAAAGTTTTACTGGTTTGCTAACAAATAATCTTACATGGATGAACTTTCAAGGTGACATTGTGAAGTCATGAAATGTCTGAATTGATCAATAGCATGTACTTAGCTATATCCTGATGCTCTTTTCTATCTGTGGCACTGAAAAAGACCTTTTTGTTCTGTATAATCCATTGCAATAGCATTTTCAAAGTTAACAGTAATGTTACTGTAATCATGGTAGTCTAAAAATGCAAGAGATGCAAGTTGTCTGTGGAGAGGTGATATCTTCTATTAAATCAGCTGAAATAGCTGAAAACATAGGCCTACTTTTTCATTGTTTCCAGTTATAGCATCTTGTCTAATAGAAAGATTATCTCTCCCCACCATCTTTGTCCTTACTATATTTTTGGACTACGAGCGTTTAACCTACTGAGATAACATACACATCTGACTAACTGCTGAATGAGGTTTTACCATTGCAATATTTGCAAGATTTCAGCTGCTTAAGAGTATTCTGTGGGTAGTGAATCAAGGAAAAGTCCACATTGAAATGACCAATGACTAGCACGGAACAGATATTTGAAATGGTGCAAGCTTTACTTATATAATTCACAATTTCATAACAATACTTAACATTTGCAAATACAAGTCGATGTCCGCAACAATTACCTTTATAGATGTAAACAAATCATTCCACCACATTGCCACAAATTCATGTGTACAGTTAAATGCTCACAACTGATGATTCATACTATAAGGGAAGCCGGACAAAGTAACTAACCCAAATAACAAACAGATCTAAACTTGGTTTTCCTATTCTAACGTGGAATTCAAAATATTCACCATTGCAAAAATAATTTGTAAAAGTGACAAATACCTGTGCAAGGAAATTTCTGATTTTTAGAACAGGTGTGGGAAATATTATCACACTTTATTCTGAAAGAAACTTCTGAAAATGTCAATGAAAGTTTTTTTGGTGACTTTTTTTTTTTTTCTTTTTCT
>VWYO01024407.1:201424-241555 GCA_013400275.1 Rhadina sibilatrix
TTCTGAATAAAGTGTCCAGGATTCGGTTTGAAGTCTTTATTATTTTCATGCAACAAACTTCATTTTTTCTCCAGTGTACTGAAGAATTTAATTAATAAAGTTTCTAATGAAAAAATATTTTTTCTATTACGCAAAAAAAGGCTATAATTAGAATTTCTGAGGTAAGACTCTATCAAGAGTAAATCAGTCAAAACAGTGATGGTGATTCTCAATCACCTAATGAAAGTTGCCTATGATCTTAGATGCCCTAAGGTGACCTGCTTGACCCCAAGCTGCTGTTCTGCAGGTGCTTTGTGCTCACCCTTTATAGATAGGTCTGATACCTTCAGTATAAGGTATCCACCTATGGGCCACTGAATCAATTTCTGTATCTTTGTGGGCTTACAAACTTGGGGCAAAACTTACCCCACATGCCTGAAAAAGTACATACGTTGGCTAAAACATTCAGAGGGAGAGATCACATATACAGCATGAGACAGGCAAAGGTCACCCTGCCAGTGTAAGAAATGGGGGACAGGCAGTATATCCTAGAGCATCTTAAACATCACTGAATGCAACTGAATCAATACCCTTCTATGTGTCATCCACATCTAGGTGACTTGGTTGTGAACTGGATCCTGCCCTTGAAACTTAATCTGCCAACACCAAGGATATCTCATTAGGATATTGAACTGTAAGCCACAATGCAGATGCAGCTCATCATCAAGCTTTGGTTTTAAAGGAATTTTGTGATTAAGTTTTGCAGTCTCGGAGTTAACTACAGAATTGCCTGTATTGTGAAATGTATCG
Organism: Rhadina sibilatrix; assembly: GCA_013400275.1. NCBI lineage: Eukaryota > Metazoa > Chordata > Aves > Passeriformes > Phylloscopidae > Rhadina > Rhadina sibilatrix. The sequence goes on from VWYO01024407.1 coordinate 202,214, forward strand.
GAGGGTTTGGATTAGTCTTCTGAGCCTACATCCCTAAATTCTATCTCAACAACTTCTGACCATATTTCTGAATCTCCGAAATTAGGGATGATCACCTGCCCTATGTAGACTTTAGCTTAGTGTTAGATCAGGGGTGCAAAGAGCATCCCTGCTCCAGTCATGCAATGAGCCTACTGTGCATTTGGAGGTGTTATCATCCCACCCCAAAGGGAATGCTTCTGCACAGGTAGGAGAAAATCTGTCCTTTCCAGAGTGCAGGAAGCTGTGCATCATATGAGGTGCAGAATAGGAATAAATAATAGGAATAAATGGCAGTTGGTAAAGAACATCATCTGCCCCTGCTGACTTCTCTCTCTGGGCTGCTACTGCACCACATAGCTAACTGGGGATAGGCTAAGAGCCTAAACCAAATATGTAAAATAACATCTATGTGCCCTCACTATGTTACAAATGAAGAAAACATTTTGCCTAGTAGAAAACGCTGTACTAAGTTCTTTGAGTGCAGAGCTAATTCATTATAATGAACTTTCTATGCAACAGCCATACAGCCACGCTACAGCAAAGTAAGCATAGACACATAAAAGCTGAAGAAACAGAGGACAAATCAACTTGTGCTATTTGGCTTTAGGCAAAAATTAAAGCGAGCCATGCTGAAAACCTGTAAGCTTTTCCTATGCTGCCATGACATCTGTCTTTGAAGACTGAAAAGTCTGACAGCACTGCTTGCAGAAGCTTTTCAATTTAATGCTGGAAAATATGCATGCAACCAAAACTAAATGTGTCATCTACAATGGTTCAACTTCCCTTCAACATGAAGAAGGCAATGAGGAGGTGAAAAAGTCTCTGTGGCATTTACAACATAACAAAGAAGAGAAAAATAACAGGACTCTGAAAGTTATTCTAGTTAAATATTTCTTTTCTTTGTGTGTGTGATCATACGCTTGCAGATGCTAAATACATTGCCCCAGCAGGTGAATATTAAGAATCATGGTTCCATTCTGCCTTCAGCATCACGTGTGCAGCTCCCAGAGTATATGGGAGATGGGCATGATAAGGCAAAATTCACCATATATTCTTATTCAAACCAAATTCCAGTATATTTCTCTTGCACTGTGATTTTGAAACATGGAAAGGGGACAATTTTGGTCAAGAAGCTGTGCTGCTTTCAATTAATTGCATTTATCCAAAAATGACATGCTGCATAAACACAGGGCATGCTTTGGAATATTAATTCAGCTTTTTAGTTTTGCAAATGATTCCACCAGTCCCTTCAATATAGGGGCTGGAAAAATTCTTTTGAAGATAACATTTATTATGCACATCAAAATGCTTCAATGCAAAACAGGACAGGCAAGGTAACACATTTTAAAAGCTTTCTTGTTTTCCTTTTTTTTTTTTTCCTTTCTGATGAACAGAAACCTTTTCTATTACTTTTCATTATTATATTTTACTGGCTTCTCCTAAGCTTGGAGCTATTTATGGAAATTACAGTATGCATGTGAGAGCTTCAGTCAAAGGTATCAGGATTGGTTTGAGAGGAAAATTTCGACTGAAAGCTTGTAATTCACATCGTTCTCTTCTCAGCTTGGCAAAGTTGAAGGTTAACATCATCTGTTCTAGACATTTCAGATTAGTCACAGAACTTTTCTTGGTGGTTCAGTGCCTGGTCATCCAGTCAGAGGAACAGTAATCCATATGGAAAAATTAGCTCAATGTTACTAGACTGGTGGTTAATACTTGAGCCTTAGTTAGGAATGTTCGCAGCATCTTGGGACTCTTTTCTTCCTTGATCAATTTCTTAAAATAGGATTCTTCATCAGAGGCTGAAAAGAGGAGGACTGTACTGAAGTATATTTTTTTCCATCACCGAGCCTTTTTTTAATTATTTTTTTTTTTTCAGGAAAGAGATACATATATTTAAAATTTCCCATGCAAAAATAAAATTAGAAGTTACACAATTTGGTTAGGAGTTACATTCTGAATTCCTGTATAGTATTTTGGTTGTTTTGTATCCTGGAATGATAACCATCAACAGGAGATTTGTTAAGACATACTTAATGCACAAATGCTGGTACACACTGCTGAAAATCTGGTAATTAAATGTATTTTTAGTTAGAAAATGTCTTGATACTTTCCTTTGGATTACTTAAAAACTCTGTATTAAGTTAGAAAAATTATTTCTTAATAACACCTACAGAATATTCTTTCCCCTTTGAGACACACTTTATTGGGTTAACATATCTTGTCTAAATGAAGCAGGTGAAAAGGGCAGTGAACTGAGATGTAAAATCTTAAAAGCAGTCACGTAAAGGTCACCCTTTGCCAGTTGGCTTTGACAAACATCAGCTTTAAAGGGCATGTCTGACTTCAGAGGAAAAAAAGTTAAATATTTTGTTTAAAATACAGATTTGTAAGAAACAATTGTTTTGAAAAATTGTGAATTAAAAATGTAAATGAATGGAACAACTCATTCTCCTTTGAAACCACTCTTTAAAAACACAATAAGACTGGAAAATCAAACTCCAAATCTATTTAGATTTTATTAAAATGGAAATTTTACTGCAATGCTGAATAAACATATTAAGAATGCATGTACTAAATTCATGTTTTCACTCACAATTAACAGTAGATAATCCAGTTTTGATTGGCTGACTGAACCATACTACTTAGAATTTTAGCTCTTGCTAAAGTCAATTATTGAGTTTATAGTTTACCAACAAAAAAGGACATTGGAATTACAGTAATCTCATTTTATACCCTCTGTTCTATTCTGTCATTTAAAGGTTTTGGGTTTTTCTTTTCTTCCAGTTTCTTGTGAGTCAAGATTTATCAATTAGAGGTTGTAAGAACTCATATCTCTGAAATTTATTTTAGTAAAAAATGGAAAAGACTGAATAAAAGAAAAAAATTACCACAACTCAATTTTTAAAGCCTGATTTCAAGTGAATCATTATATTAAATGCATACCAAAAAAAATCTGTGCAGACATGACAGTCAGTATAATTAAGATATATGGCTCTCATCCTCCCACTAACCTAGGAACTGGCAGACTAAATTAGATCATAACTAGAAATGAGATTGTGTCACACACCAGTATAAGCATTAAAAAAGAAACACCTTACCAAAATTGTAGTGACAACTACTGTTCTATTCTCAATGGCTGCAGTGTCATTTCCAAGTGTAGGTTCATGCTGAATCAAAACTAATTTATCCATGTCATTCCAATAACCAACCTGCAAAACAAAATGTATTCATTTGCAGTAAGGTCTACATTCTGCATAACTACAAATAAAAACTACTATAAGAACAACAAAGTGATCCAAAGATGGTTTTGTCCAAAGGAAGTGCTGTCACGTTAGGTATGGGAGTACGTATCTACCACTTTGGGTGTACCACTTTGCACCCTTGCTGCACAGAGACACACCCGGTGTCACCTCCGTTTTGCTGCTCCAGAATGATTTGGGCTACTTACTTCAACCAGAGACACAAGACAAATCCCATCTTCATTAGCTTGAAGCCTTCCTGGGACATAAACGAGATAATCTTATATCGTTTCTCTCACCACAAGAATATTTTAATTTGTTAGTCCTCCAGATCTTTGGGTCATAGACAGAGGAATGAAAGACATCTGGATGACAGTTTTGCAATCCTATGGCTGCTCTCAATTCCTTGCTCCATCATGGGCTTCCCAGGAGACCCCAGTGCCAGGATTTATACCAGGCTTGTTCCACGTAACTGCTAGCACTGACTGACCTTTTAGTACCTACATTAGAAGATCTGTTATTTACACTTTCTTTACACTCACAGGACAGACATTCCCAGCAAACAGTGACTCAGCTCATGCAGGATAAGCATCCTTCCTCGAAAGATGCTTGCTTTTCCCACTGACCGCATGGTGAGACTGAATTCTTCCTAAATACATCTCTGGGAAGTGCCTACAGGGAGGTGGAACAAATCAGGCTTTTCTCTCCTTGGCTGCATTTAGGCTGCCATAACCCTTCCCTGAACAGCTTTAAGATAAAACATCTGCATTTGTTCATTGCTGAAAACAAACTTCTCTAGAATCAGGTTTGAATCAGTCATTCTTGTAATCCCATGGAGGAAAATCCCCGAATCTATTTTTTCTCCCTTCTTGCCCTACCTTTCCTGCAGATAGATCATGGCTGTCTGTGCATCCACTGACAAGGCTGCTGGGGCTTTTTCCTCTGACCCAGCATTGACAGCACTCAGCTCCATGTCAAACATGAACACAAACGTGTCAGTAGAACAGTGATTCTAATCCCACCTCAAGGGGCTCCCCTGCTGCTGAGTACCTAATGAATTGGGAGACTGATCTTTCTTCCCAGCATGATTTACAGACACATAATTTAAAAGGTTTCTATCAAAGAGATGCAATTCAACCAGGCACAGCTCAGTTTCCGGGGGCACTTGGGGATGAGGCAGCAGCAACTGCCCCTTGGCCCCTTCCCTGTTTAATTAGGAGTTCATGAGACCAAGAGTTGGGAGAGAGGAATGCCATGTCTATCTTACTAGAAGAGGAACAGGAATTTTAGTGGAAAGTGTATTAGAGGAATTTTAGAGCTTCAATGTAACTGTCATTATTAAAGGACACTCTGTGCCTTGGATGAAAAATTTCAGTATGATGGAAACTGGCTAAACTATCAAATCAGTTACGTAGTCAGTATTATTTCCAACACTATTGCAGAACTCTGATTAAATTCACTGTCACATAGGATTCTGCCTCTGTGCCATGTTCAGCTCAATGCAGTGATGTGATATGAGAGTCTAAAAGAGCAGGGGAGAGCTTCTGGTTCCTGTCTCATAGGTGTTACATATATATTCTGTATTTTATTAAAATAGTCAACCTTCCTCTTGATTTTTACATTTAGTATGTCATTAGTTTCCTTCTTGAATAAAATGCATGGAGAGGCAAGTCATTTTAACAGTCCCTACAGTAGTTTGACTGAACATGAGTGATTTTTTTTTCTATTACTGAAGCAAACAAGCACAAACTGTCCATGCACAAGTTCTGGTATATTTAGTTGAAATGTTCCTTTTCTTTTTGTGATTGCTCTTACAGCACTGGAGCCTTAATTTAGGTGTCTGTAGCTAACAGGAAGTGTCAGTAGTGCTGATGTAGTGGAGAGGAAGGTTTTCTTCCTAGTAGTGTGCACTGCTAAGAAATATTTTTTTTTTCAGCCAGACAGCCATACAGCCAAGATACAATTGATTATTGAAAATGTGAAGTCCTTGTCAAAAAACTGTGACCAGCTAAAGGCAAAATATGTATACCAAAATCTATCTGGCAGTTTGGGGAACTATTATGATAGTGAATGATGATTTTTCATTGTGCAATTCTTCACTGCTATAAAGTTCAGAAAGAAAGCAGAAAATGAATGATGTACTGTGTTGCAGAAGTACCATATGAAAATTCAGACAGAGATAAAGGCATTATTTGAGAAATGACAGGCATCTTTTAAAGGAATTTTAGCTTTTGTGCATTGGGGTGAGCCTGTATGAGTTCAGTGCAAACCTGCACTAAAGTAACTCTGGAACTAGATTACTGAATAAATATGAAAGTTATGTCATGACACTTGTATAAAAGCATAGAGATACACAGTCACTTTGAAACCACTAAATAACAGTATGCTTTCCCATAAATACCTCAACTCCACAAGGAAATAACTCCTCAAAGGATAGGATTGAATTTAGCTATAAAAGTACCTCCAATTCTATTTGGGTTGCAATTGAACTTCATAGCAGTTGCATCCACTTATACAGAAAATGATTTTTCTTTTAGGAAAAAATACTGCAAAAATATTTGCTTCAAAGTAAATCTGCCATAACAGTTTGGCATTTGAATGAATAGCGTCCTTTCTGAAGGCCTGTGCACCTTGTAGTAACCACTGAAGTGATCCTGTTGGAGCTCAAAAGCCACTGAGGGCAAGAGCATACCCCAAAATTTTGATTTTCATTTGATTTCATTTTCATGTCGCCAAGTTGGAATTTAGAAGCCAAATCCCAGATTGTGCATGCAGTGTAGTGTATATGCTTTTTCCTTTTCCTTTTTTTTTTTTTTTTTATTTAATTTTGGTGATAGGATGCATGATGAATGACACAATTACAGAATTACTAAGCTTGGAAGGGACCTCTGTTTGGTCAAACTCCTTGTTCAGCCTAAAGCCAATTGCTCAGCACTGTGTCTGGATGGCTTCTGAATGTCTCCAAGGATGAAGACTTCACAACCTCCCTGCACAACATGTGGCAATGCTTGGTCACTCTCAGAGTATAAAAAAGTATTTCCTAATGTTCGGAAGGAACCTCCTATGTTTCAGTTTGTTCTCATCACCTCTGGTCTAGTCCCTTGGCACCAGACCACAACCCTCCACTCACAGGAGCCATTCCATTACATCTCTGTGATCCTTGTCCTCCTACCCTTTCCCTCACCAGCAGGTTTTGTTACTTCTCTGCAGAGAAGAACCAAGTAAGAAGTGCTACATAAATGAAACTAACATGAGCATAGGCTAATATTTCCTGTTTTACAAAACCATGTGGAAGTCTGCCTCTGTCTAGATGTGCCATTTTTTAATGACTGGTCTCTTCACATATTTAAAGCTGTGGGCAACAAAAATCACTTTTCCAAAGATTAGAGCCATGTGTTACTCTGACTGGAAAGGCAGTTTTGAAAGAATAGTGCTGGGTGACTCATAAGTCATGTTATGTTGGACATGAGAAGAAGACATTAATAGTGAAGGCCTCAGTTCAATTAGGTAGAGTAATTTCTCACGTATTATATAGGATTTGTCAGGCTGGATCACAGAATTGGTCCAATGATCACATATCAAGCACTATCTAATACATGAGAAATAAATTCTTCTGAGTAGCTAGATCTGTCAAAGCTGTTATGTCTCATTATATCAAATACAGGTAATGACTTAGGAGTAGCAGAGAGGCATGATGGAAGGTAAGGAAAGCACCTTGGGCCTCTAGCACAGCACAGCCATAGCTCCTCTGTTTGCAATCACCCTCTCCTTAAACCGCAGGCAAGAAGAGAGGATGGGAACATCCCTGCAGTGGTGCCAGACACCTCTCCCGCAGCAGGTGACAAAGTTTAAAACATCAACTCTTTTCAAAAGTTTGCTGGCAAGCAAATTCCCTAAGGAGTTACTGAAGTTGTGACTTAATTAAACATCTCTTTGCACCTTGCCTTCCCTCCTGTACAACTGTGTCTTGGGTTATGGAACCAAAAGTGTATATTCTATTTCATCTGCTGAAAGCAGTTGGGGAGATGTTCCTCTTTATTTCTTGTAACTCTGGGAGGAGGGGGGCAGGTGCCTTCTGATAATGGGCCAACTGTTAAAACCAGGTGGGGCAGTGTTTCTTATCTCTTCTCACAATAGGCCATTAAGACTCCCCAGGCTGTTCTCCTCCCCAAAGCAGTATCTCCACATTCCATCATCCTATTGTGAGATGCTCCACCCAGTGGGGGGAGCCAACCATTCCTACCTGGATAAAACTGAGACGTAGGAACACAAAGCATCTAGCTTCACCTGATTCCTGGAATAAGACTGGACCCCTTCTTACCATCACTGCACCCATTTTCTACAGGATCATCTCTACTTCAACAGAACCACATCTGCTGCTCCAGGAGGACTCACTTTTGGACTGCTTCCAACACCCTGACCCACAGGGTGTCAGGTTGTAGCTCTGACTCTGTCAGGGTTCTCCAAAATTGTTTGTTTGTTTGCTTGTTTGGTTGGGTGGTTTTGTTTTCTACTAGATTTGTATTGTTAATATTCCTAGTAAAGAACTGTTATTCCTATTCCCAAATCTTTGCCTGAAAGCCCTTGATTGCAAATTTATAATTTGGTGGGGGGGTGAGGGGTTTACATTCCCCCTTCTAAGGGAAACTCCAGCTTTCCCTGGCAGATACCTGTCTTTCCAAACCAAGACAAACTGGGAATAGGGGATGGAAAGGGCATAATTCACTGTTTCCTCCAGTGCACCCTGGCCACCCACATATCCTCCTGGCTTCCAATGGTGCTGTGCTGAGAGAGGAAGGAAGCAGGGCTGGCAGCAAGATCAGATAAATTTTCTGGCACAAGACAGTGGACTTTCCAAGAGAAGAAAGACAAACTCACCTTTCCCAATTTATTCTTCAGCCATCTGTCACCCTTTCAAAAGACAACTGCACCAACAGGCCTTATATGCAGCCACATGCTTTGCTTTGGTCTAGGGCTCTATACTGTGACATAGTGGCAATTTTTTTCATCCAAGTGTGTAATTCTGCTCTGTGTCTGCAATTTAACACTCTGCCTCCTCAGCACTGTGGCAGGTAACTGTCTCCAGGGACGCACAGTTCACCTGTGATACTATTTACTGCACTTGTCACCTCTGGGCAACAGCACAGGACTATTTAACTCAATTTCAGTTGCTTTGGCCCTACTCAAGCAGCTGTGAGTATCCTGTTCACCATCACCTGCCCCCTTTTCTTGTTCTGATGACCTCACAATCAAAGTAGCCTCAATGACGCAAAGAAAAAAAAGAAAAAAAAGAAAAAAAAAAAGAAAATCCTTCAGCCTTAGTATGTTTTCTGCTTTTGTTTTATACCATGATAAATGGACAAATTTCAGCACAGAAGAGGAAGGATCAACAAAGTACCAAGGCTTATCTTTTCAAAGTGATTGGGCTGAGTGATAATGAGCATTCAGACATGAAGGATCTGCTCAGACATGTATTAATGTGCATTTGCTTACAAGCAACCAAGCCAATCAAGCACATAGGATTAGATACTGCAATAAATTTCAGAAAATATAAGTATTCAGGTCATTTTCTCTTCCCCCTCTATCCTCTTCTGTCCTTTCACCCTTAAAAGCCCTGTGTTAGTTACAACCTATGATTCATGTTTGCACAGAATGTACAAATCAACTTGCTTAAAAATCCAAGTAATTTTCAAGACAGAAATCTTGGGATAAGATACAAGAAATATCTACTCTTCAGAATTCTGACCATTTTCCATCATCTAGCAACCTAGCAACATGTCATCCAGCTGATTTTCATTAGTATGCTTGACTAACTGACATCCCACCTCTCCAAGATGCACATTTGTTTGTGTGTTCGCCAATTTGAGGCACTGAATAATAGCATCCAGTAGAAAATGTAGCTAAAAATTGCTTTCACCAGAAATATCCATGAAACCCAATGTATTACACCTTTTCAAACTGCAGAGTCCACTTTAATAGAAGTTTGCACAACCATTTCATCATGCACAACTCATTTCTATGGCATGAGGATGGCAATGTCAGCACATACCTTCCGAGGGCCGGTATTTTTCAGCTCAAAGACATCCATGGTGTAGTTGACTCTGCGACCGTAGTGGTCAAACTGAACATTTCCAGTTAAACCTTGTATTCGAACCTACAAATGGAAGAAAAACCACCATCAAGGTCCAGTCTTATGCTCTTTATTTCAGATGTCACAGAGCAGTGCAAGTTACCCTGGCTACATCCTTAGATTACCATAAAAACACCACTGTAGAACAGCTCAAAGAAATTAAGTTGACTACTTTCTTTATATTCTTTTTTCCTGTCAAATCATGCTCAAAACAGGCTTAGAATTGTCAATATCTAACTGTTAACAAAAGCACACAGTGGACCTTCTCTCATGCTGTGCAGCTCAACACCTTCCAGCTGCAGATTCTGAAGAGAAGTACATTTTTTACTATTCTCATCACTCCTGGAGTCATATGAAAAGACCTAAAGGAAGTTTGGCCTGAGCTCATCTGTCTTTTTATTCCCTGCTCCGGTGGATTAAATGTACAAATTGAGTATACAAGGCTCATCAAGGTCAACTTGACAACAACCTTAGCCCCAGCAAAGCAGTTTACTGCCGCTGAAGATGACACAGGGCTGGTATGGATAGGGTTTGAAAAGAGTGTTTTCAAAGCACTAGAATGAAGGCAGCCAGATGTGAAGCCTTACAACTGGCTGTGGCAGCTTCCCACCACCTGTGCCGCAGCTGAAACCAGAACACTTTTTCTTTCTTTTGGCACTTTACTGTGTCACTGAAGGATACCCAAGATGTGGTCCTTGTCCCAAAGAAGTTGTGACCATATTGCTACTGGCTTTGATTTTAGCAGGATCTGGCCATGAGAACCACTTTGGCAGAATTTGATGCCTCATGCTGTCTGCCTGAACACAGAAGCCTGACTTAATGTTTCTCTCAATTGTTACAGATCTGTGCATCTGCACAGAATATGTGAAGCATACAAAATGCTTTATTTCTCTCCCTAAGAGTCAAGATGTGGCTTGAAATCACTTACTCTTTCCCTCTGTCCATTTCTATCTCTGCTGATTTCTCTCCAGGACTGAAACCTTGGCTTCCAGGCACAGAGCTGCCAGCTCTGTCAGCAGTCACTTCTCCTCAGCAGTTTCTCCTGAGTGGAGTCTGCTCATTTGCAATGATTTAAATTCTACTGGAGGATTTTTATTTTCTTTACTGTCCCATTCAAAGGAAAGGCTAAATCATCTTGACAGAGATCTGGAACTTTCTAGGCATCCATATTCATCAGAAATTCAAAATCCTGACATCAGAGAACAATAGCTCTGGGTTATTTCTTTTTAAAGAAAAGAACCCCAAAACTACCTATGTGATTTCCCTGGGAGAAGTCTGCTTATATTGAAGATGACAGAAACATATTTGAAAGGTTATATTATGTAGCTATACCTTTTCCCTTAAATGACAATATTTGTACAGCCAGGTTATCTGCAATAGTAACAAATTAATTCAGCAGTGCAGTGGAGGAAGTTCCAACTGTCTCAAAAGATCTAAAAGTAGTTTCAAATAATAGTAGTTCCTCTCTGCCTTCCTTCCAAGCTGAAAATCAGAACAACTTGATCAGCCCAAGCTGCTTCCAATTTCCAAGAAAAATAGTTTTCCCTCTCTTATTACTACCATTGTGCATACTGTTTTGCAAGTCATCTAGTGTGCAACTGGTATCCAAAATTCTAAAAGATCCCTGGAATAAAGCCTCCCCTTACCTGTTTTAACGTCCTCTCCATATCAATTCCTTGACCCCATGGGGCTGCAGGGTTGGCAAGACAATCACCAGCATTTCCTCTCCTTGAAATATCAATTTTCTGTCTTCTAAGATTACGGAAAGTTTCAGCCATCACAAGTACTCCATCATATGTCAATGCAGATGTATACTAAATAGATGGACAAACACAGCCCTTCAGAGTTGACAAAAAAAATCTGCCGTTTCAAGATAATTCTAGCTGATTCATTATGCAGCAGTTTCTACACCTTTGTTTAGAAAACGGCTCTCCTCAAAATCAAAAGCAGTTTTGTCTAAGGGACAAATGCAGGACATTTCAGGAGGTACAGCTTTAAAATTATAATTCCTAAGGGTAGAAAAATCTCCGTCTTAAGAATTAATAAAAAAACCCCAACAAATTAAACTTGAAATATTCAAGTATTTTTCTTTTTTTTTTTTTTTCACTTGACTTACACAATAGGGAACATCCCCATCCACCCAACTTACTCAAAAGAAAAGAAAGAAACAGTAACTCACTGAGAAAATATAAGTGAAAAAATGCACTGCTAATGAGCAGACATCCAGGCTATTGGAACTGTTAAGAATGATCAAGAGTAGGTTCTTCCTATTGGAAAACCTTTGTTGGCTCTCGGCCTGATAGGTACCCTGAGCAGTCTGTGTTTTTACACTAACTACAGCAGCAGCTTTAGGTTGATAACATGCCAAATGAAACGTTTAGTCTTCAGCAGATGTTAGCCTGGAGCCACATAAACAAAGGGGTGTTTTCTCAGTAAGGTCCTCTGATAAAAACAATACATCAGGAAACGTTGTTCACATGCCCAGGGCTGCAACTGATATGCTTTCTAACTTCCAAAATTCAAATTCTATTATTCAAATCTAATTTCCTTCCTTTCCTTTATCTTGCAGATTCTAAGGTCTTCGAGACATGATTTATATTTATAATCTCAAATTTTGGTTATCTCTAGATGAATTATGTGCCATTCCAATTAATCATGCTGACTTCTCAGAAGCAGAATAATCCTGGTTTTGTGGCAAGGAGTCCTACAGGTAGAATTTTTCCTGTCACCAGTAACTGGGGATGTCTGCATTCCAAGCCCTTGGTTTTGGTTTGTTTGTTGTTGTTTTCTTGTTTTGTTTTGGGTTTTTTTTAACATAAATTTTTGGAGTTTCACCGAGTTCTGTACCTATGTCTTGTAATACCCACGTTGATGCTTTCCCTAGACTTTGCCAAACTACCAATGTCCCAGCTGAAGGAGGGGCTGGTTGCTTATCTTTGCATGGAGCCCAGCACAAAGGGGCCCATTTTCAAGCCTGTCTGGTATGCATTAGTGCATGTAATAACAGAACTGCTTTGATGAAGTCATATTTACAGCTGTGCTGTGATTTTCCTGCTAGGAAAAAAATATTTTCTTACCAATCTGTGAAGGATTAGGACAGAGGAACGCTGGAATGAGATTTAACTTTGAAAACATGCCTGAATGTGATTTCTACATGAGGTTTTGAGGTAGAAAAATTCCAGAGGAAACTCCATATGAAAATTTAAAGGTAGAAAATTTACAGTTACAGTAAATAAAGGTAGCAAATTTACAGTAACATCTCATCCAGAAGAATTCGTCTGTCAGAAAAGATCCACACTCCAAAAAAACCTAGATAATTAGACTAATTAATGTAAATTTTATTCAAATTAAGTTGTCAGTTAAGCATTTGACCTTTAACTGCTGTCAGTAAAGGGGTGAAGTTGGAGAGTAAGTGACAACAGACATTTAAGTGCATCAGCAAAATGTGTTGCAGTTTTTTGTTTCCACCATACAAATGTAATGATAAGCATGATTAATGGCCAGTAACAGTAAAATCAACTGCCTCATCCTCTGCCTAAATATTAAAGTCTTCATTCATGTATTCAACAATGTTAATCAGAAATCAGAACGCTGGAGTGATATCTTTGGTAGTGCTTCAGATCAGGGAGTACCTTTGGTGGGGTCTCAGATCCTGGGTATTCTCTCTGATCCAGTTTCTTCCAGCGCTGCATCAGCTTTGTTACCATTGGGGTACTGAAATCCACTAGCTGAAATCCAGTCACATTGGCTCCTCCATGCATAAATCTCTCCAGAGAAATATCTTTGAATCCCTAGAAAATCAATTTAAGATTTTGTTTGCCCTCCTACACCACTGTGGGTCCAATCTGTTCTAGGTCAGCATGGCAAAATAAAGAATGCACAACAGGAGGATTCTATTAGAAGGCAAGATTTAAAACCAGAGAATAATGTTGAACCTTCATTCATAACTTCCATTTGTGTAATGAAGAAAAAAAGCCAAGAAATAAATTTGCCACGTTATTGCTAGGGTGGTCTTGACAGCTAAGCAACACATTGTTGGGAATGGCAGACAGTTTTTGAAGAAGTGCCTTTGGCAAATCAACTGAAAAATGCCTGCAGAATATTAAAGGCTTAATCCAATTTCCATCAAAGTTGTTAGGTTGGAATAAGCACTGTACTAGTGCTTAAAAAATGCATCCCTCTATTTTTGCATATTTCAAAAATGAACAACACTATTCTGTAAATAAATTTACTCCAGGATTCACTGTTTAGGATCGAAATGTCTGAGATAATGGGATAATATAATAGACATTAGAAGGCAAAGACAGCACATGAGGATCTCAGTGTAAGGAAAACAATATCAGAATAATATTTCTGTTAAGTAGGATTGTGTTAGCTCTTAGATCTGTTATATATTGAAAACCTAGAGTAAACCCCAACACTGAAAGAGAAGATAAAGCACATATATCTCCTGACCTATTGGTTTCTCCAGCTAATCTGTTCAGCACAATTCCTTATTAGAATTTGCCTTTAGAGACAAAACTGAATTTCAATAAACTGCATAACACAAACTGCTAAAGCACTAAGAAGCAAACATAAATCTTTCTCCTTCTTTCCTAGCTGCTATGTCTAAGGCTAGCTCAGAGGTATCTTATTTTAATTTTCTTAAATGTTTCTGACTGCTATTTATCAGTAAAAACACAAGTGAAAACACAAATCTCGAAATATTTAGGAAAAAAAAAAAAAGTGGGGTAGTGGTGTACTGACCCTTTATCCCAGGGGAAAAACACTTGTTAAGGACAGAGATTTGATTCATGCTCTAAGGGATACTTACAGTAAATATAAAAGACAATGCATCAGAAGTCATATTACCCACATAATTGAGGAAACAGTAGATAATGGAGTGTGCCTCTGCTGAAGCAGATCAGATGTGCCCCTCTCCACTGCATACCTCACTAGCAGATTACTGCAACATCCAGTTCTTTGTTTACAACAACTACTTTGCATGAAAAAATTACTTGGGGAACTATAAAACTGTGATGTTGAAAAATCTAATTTATAAGATCTAAGAGTACAGACATCTCATCTGAAACACCTGAGGCTTTAAAAATAATCTGAAGTGGTACTAAGTTAAGGTTCAAGTGCCGCAAAGCACAATAGAATATTTCACGTCAACTAAAATTCCTTGAGGGAGAGTAGAAAGAAAACAGTTTAAAGCATGCATTAGACTCTGCCCTACATTTGTGCTTTGCCAGGCAGGTATTTTGGCTTAAAGAATGAGTCATTTAAATAATAAAATACTTCATTTGCTCTTTCTTTGCCCTCTTCTGAGCATTAGCTGTATGAATGTCTAGTTTAGCCTTCAAGTAAAAATACTGAATAAGTAATTTGACTGGAAATAGCTGATCTTACCAGAAAAATAAATGTTCCCTGGGGAATGTATAAAAGTTACCTCTAGAATTCTTACGTTACTAATAATAAAAAGGTGAGTCAAAAACCACTGCAGTTCTGTAAATTCTAATTCAGCTTCAAGATACATGTATCAGTTCTTTCTCCTACCTTGATTTTGATAAAATTTAGGAGTATTACTTACTATATTATGGTGACCTTCATATCTAGATAGCTGCAACAAGAAACCCAAGTTCTTTTACGTATAATAAAGAATGCATTATGTACAAACACATATTAGAGACAAATGGGAAATGCTGTGTGAAGTGCTGTAACTTCAAAGTAGAACTGAGTGTTTCACTTACCGAGCAGGGGTATAATTCTAGAAAAGTATCTTACCAGGTTGGCAACAATATAATGGTATCCTTTAACATGCTTTCCCACGCTCACAATCTGTGGGAGAGAAATAAGACAAAAAAGGAAAAACAATGTTACATGTTTTCTCTATAAAGGCGTTTTCATGGAAAGCTAGATGTAAACTGAAATACATGGCACCAGTAATGTAATATTGGGAGTCTTTTTTAAATTACATAGCTATAACTTTCCAGAGGCTTAATAATGAGAAAAAAGTTAAAATTACAGCGAGTAAAGTAATGAACTGGTAATCTGAGTGCCTTTTGTATTGAAAATGTTACTGTAGTATACTGTTTTACCAAATAGAGTAATTATGTACAGGATACAAATTCAGAAGCAGGAGATTTCACATTAGCTAGAAAGCCTACCCACTGATTTACTTTTTTTTGTTTGAAATAAGTACAGAATATATGAATGAAACTGGGGGTTCATCTCTTGGGATCAAAGGTGTTTGCTCTTGACACGGTCAAATACTAAGAGTGTTATTCAGCTCTTAGTAAAATGCTTAAGGCTTTGGGAATGGGCATGAGCAAGGACAGAGCACGGTTGTCTGAGTGTTTAACCAAAATATGGCATCAAGTGATGGAGAAAAGGCAACAACCATGATATGACAAGATCAACCAGAGGGCTTAGACAAAAGCTATGTCCACCTGCATGTTGCATCAATATTAATGCAATTTCTATGATGGAATGACTCTCATTTAATATGCTAAGAAAAGAAAATTAGGCAATATTTTGTCAGTAGAAAATGGTGATAATAGATGCACTGCAGATTAAAGCTGCTTTTACTAAAGAAACTAACCAGTACTAATAACCAGTAACTAGTAACTAAGTACTGCCAGTAACATGCAGCTTGCAGTTGACAGTACAGTACTTTGAACTCTTCTTTTTGATAGTCTACCACTCATTTAGAAAATGTCTGCATGCAGCTCAAATTTTTACCCCCCCCCCGAAAGCATTTTAACTGCCTTCCAAGTGAATAAATAAGAGACAAGCAAAAGTTTTCCACGAAGTGCAGGTCACTCAGTAACAGGAAGCTTATGGATTGGTTTCTTTTCTGCTTTGAAATCTTAGCTCTAGACTCTGCCTGACGAATTGACAACTTCCCGCCTTTAGGGATCACACCTCATGTTCAAAGGACAGAACAAACATTCATTATGCCTTGCAGCCCTTTTTCCCAGTGCCGTAAAGAGTGAATAAAAACGCATTTTAGAGATGAAGAAAAGCTGATGAAGGACTACATATTTTGACCAAAGACATCCAGGAATCCATTATCTAAATCTAGATTAAGACTTGGAAATACTTGATTCTGGACTCTATTGTTCCAGTAAATCAATTACCTTTCACAGTAGAATGGATGGGAAAATCCAAGGGATTTGGCATATATGGTCAAAATTGTTTTAATTTCATTACTTTAAAGTAATAAACAAAATAAGCAATTCATCTTTTATCCTTTTGCTCTATCCCAAACTTTGCTTCCTATGTATAGTTGTCCTAGGGTGACTTTATGATGCTTGTATCCCCAATCATCTGTTCTGTTTATGCTGGATATTAAGTTCTGCACCTTTAAGACTGGTTCTGAGAACAAAGGGAGGAAGAAGAAGAGCACAGTTTGTTTGCAGAAATTGCACTGGCTCTCTGCATCCTTCTCATGGACTGTGTTGTCTGCAGCACAGACAGTGAAAGAGAGACAGAGAGTTTTTCTTTGCTTTTTCGCTGGTTTTCCTTGTTAGCTACAGCAAGGAAAGTTTTCCCAAGACTTTGTCTTTTTTTTTCCCTGGAACTGTTTAGCCCTGGCCTGGACTGAAAACCCAGAATAACACTGGGAGCTCATGCCTGTGGCCCACCAGGGCCCAGGCTGCAGCATTTTCCAGTGCAGGAGGGACTGATAAGAGACTGAGCAAGTTGAGTTACACCTCACAATATGGACACACTCTCTCTCTCTCTCTCTCTCTCTCTCTCTCTCTCTCTCTGAATTTGCCATCTCTTCAGCGAGAGGTTCCATTGTTTAATATTATTTTTTTTTCTCATGTTTGTGGATACTTTTCTCATTAAATAAACAGTTTTTTCCACTTCTCTCAAAAGAGGTTTATGTCTCCCGAAGCGGTGGGCCGCTTGAATTTGCTTTCTACTTCCCTAAATTTGCCCTAAACCAGGACAATAATCTACAGCTAAAGTTCTTGTAATTAAAACCCAAAACATAAACCCAAAAAATCTCAAGAGATACTAAATACTCAAGCCATGACCATATTGTTACTTTCATATAAATGAATTTTAGACTTACTAAAACTCCCAGATCAGTGATTTAATACCATTGCTACCATTTTATTGGAGGTGGCAGAGACGGAGAAGTTACAGCTTTCCCTATTATAAGCTCAACACCTGTGAGGAGGATGCTGTCAAATAATTCATTTTTTCATATAATAAAAAGTTTCAAGTCCTGGCTGGGTCAATGGCTTCAAAAGGAATATAATCCCTGATCCCAATAAAGCTTATACGTCCGCATTAGCTGTGCATGGTAATGACAATATTTCCCTCCCCATAGCAGAGAACTTGATATAGGTTGAAAAATTACATTTTAAAATAAATACCACATCACAACCTGAAATTTATTAAGTGGACAGACATAATTTAGGATCATAGAATGGTTTGGAGAGACCTTAAACATCATCTAGCTCCAACATCTCCCAAGTCTTTCTCTTCAGATCTGTTCTTGATCTATTCACCCTCAGCTTGGGAAAATCTCCTTTTGAGATTCACTTCTGTGCTTGTTCCTAGGAAATGCATGTAGATACTACTGCAGAATTCCTGGATTTGATGTGAATAATATATAATATTTTTGAAAAACCTGAAATTTGACTTTTTCATTGTATTCTCTCAGAACTTGTTTCTTTGGGTGAGCAACACAAGTACACAGTTATGTATCATGTAGTTGTCTTAACTTCCCTTATAGTCGTGGAAAGAGCAGGCACTTTGAGGAAATGATTCAGTTATTCTAAAGCACATGTGTAAAACTAATTAGATAGCTTGCGCCCTGAAAGTGTGTATTTTTCTGCATTGACTAGAAGAAGAATTGATGGGGATTAGCTTTGGTGCAGACACCTACATTTTATATCCCTAAAGTTAACTGATATGGATTTCACCCTAAAAATGTTGATTATGTAGCCAGAAAAGAGAGGTAATGGCTTCTATGTTCAACCTAGTTTGGGTACAATTTTGATTTTGAATCTGGAAAGTATTACAGCTATTGATCATACAGACTTTGAAAACTGGGAATTGGTTATAGTTTAGAGGAAAAGTGCCTGTTTAGTGAAACAGCTTTCTGTGAATATGTCATAGTTTTGAATATTCAAAATACTCATGCAGTCATCTTTCTTTCTCAAGTACTCAAAGCTGCAGATTATGATCTACAAAACAAGATATGAACTCTTGCTACCTGAACCACTCCCTTTTGCTGAGCAAAAAAACCCAAACCAAACCAAAACAAAACAAAAAACAAAAAACAAAACAAACAAACAAACAAAAAATTTTTGCTGTACATCTTCCCTGAGAGACACTGAGGCAATGAACTTATATCTCTTTGTAACAGCAGAAGGAGCTTGACAGCTACTCAGTCTGGAATGTAAAATCTCTCACTTTCCTTCTCTGTGCTTTAACTGGTTAAGAGTGGCTACAGTTTTGAGAGATGAGACCTAAACCATCCCATTCATGTAAGAGTAGATATTACCCAGAACCCAAAACAGGCCTGGGATTTTGGCAGATGAGAGAGTGTTCCAGAAAACCTTTGCTACAGAAATTTATTATGTCTGGGGGCACTTTAAAAACCCAGGTACTTCCTTGTGCACTCTACAATTCAGACCAAAAGGCCAAGTTCAGTCACAGCCCAGAGTGAAGGTAGAGTGGCATTGTCTAACATCTACATTAGCAAATAGGGCAGCTGGTGGGATAAGATCTGTACAGCAGAAGTGTTGGTACTAAAAAGCTGCCATCCATAGCTTACCTTTCAGGGATTTAAAATGGACCTGGTCACCAGACTGAACTCACACTACACTTCAGGGCACATCTTGTTTAGCATCATGCAGAAAAAAAAACAAAACAGTTCACGTATTTTGAGTCCAACCTTGATGTGAAACTCAGAAATCAGGAAATTGACTGCAAAAAAAAGCATGTTCCAGCTAAGATACTCTGTGTTTCTCTTTCTTAGACAGGCCCCAAGCATCTGTGAAGCAGGGGGCAGATTCATGCAAGACAAGGCTGAGCAGTGAGAACTGCCTTAATTTCAAAAGCAAGGTCCTGGAAGAGAGGGCAGTGCTGTCACGGGGACCTTCAGTGGCTCTGTCTTCACACAGCATTCACTGTGGCCAGTTGCAAAACCCAACAGGGCCAAAGCATCAAAGCTGGGCTGTGCCAGTCACACAAGCAGTGAAACACCAGGAAACTGCTGATACAGTAGGTCAGGGTCATGGTAGGTCAGGAAGGACACTCTGTAGGCGTAACTGTGCTCTTCACTGCTTCAAGATGCTCTGATTCAAAACTGTGCTAGTGCCAGCAATGCAAGGCAGTATGCAGTATTTATACATTATGCACTCTAATACTCATGTGCTAGGCAGTACCTCCTCACTTAAATATTCTAAACATTTGGTTTTGCACATTCTAAACATTTGGTACTCCCACTCTGGCTTCCTTAACACCACACATAGTGCACCTGGCCTTTGTCACAGCAGGAGCTTAGAATGACCTCAGCTTGCTCAGGGAGATTTTAGGAAGAAACTGCTGGGAAGAGTAAACTTTGATTCTTTGGGGAAGGCTGAGAGCAGGTGTAAGCAGCACTCTGCAGTGGCTTTTGCATGTTGACTTGCAGGCTTTAGTTCAATGACCAAGATGACTAGTAACTAGAATTGAATATTTTTTATACTTTTATTTGTAAAATTGAAGAAATCATTAAATAATCATCAGTATTAAGAAGAATGAATAAGAAAATATAATCTGCTTCCCAAATTGCCATTAAGAGGGAAGAGAAAGAGTCATTCCATATATTCCATATATAGTGTGACCCTGTAGTCACACTATTGGTGAATATCTCATTTCTGTAAATGAAACAGAGCCGAATAAATAAATAAATAAATAAATAAATAAATAAATATATTAAGGCCATAAGGCTATCAAGTTTATTTCACAATTGAACACAATTTTGTTTGGTTGAGTTTCCCCCCAAATATTAGCGTTTAATATTAAGTGTCTGCAGAAAGGTGAACATAAAAAAACCCCCAAATCAGCATCAGGATCTAATCACATTATAAAATGCATATACCTATAAGAAAGTAAAAAAAAGAGTGCATTGTGAGAATTTTTAGTTGCTGATCTACAATAATGCAAGTATGAAAATGCCTTATTCTGATTTCAGAATTCCAGTGGTAATCAAAAAGTAACTAGAATTATATTGACTTTAAAGTTTGGTAAAAGCAGGGCCAGTGAGATCCAGCTCAGTCAGGCTTTTGACACAACTCTGTGACTTTATCATACAATACTGTTCTTTCAATTTAGCTGAACAATAGCCTGGTCTAGGAAATTGAGAAACTGTTCTACTGTTGGAAAGAAGGGCTACCAGTGTCTGCTTTGATTATTTTCTTTTTTTTTTCCTGTATGTGGCAAGGTCACTGACTTTGATAAAACCATTTGCAAACTTGCATCAGCATCTGAACAGAGAATCTGGCCCCAAGTCATCCTCTGTTCTCTACTACTGTGAAATGGATATTGCACATAATTCATTTTAAAATAATGCCTAACTTCTGTAGCATGAAATGTCCCTCGTTATGATTTACAGAAGATGGAGGTCAGTACAGCTGGAGTGAAAAGGACTTATTTTCAGTTAAATCTCTTCAAAGGATGATAGCTGTGCATTACCAATTGGACCTTAACAAAGGTTTTCCTCTTTGCTATTGTGTCACAATCCACTGCCTTAAGAAAAAGAACACCTGCAATAAAACGAAGTCTGTCTAAGGCAATACAAAAAGAGTGGAGACTTGTTAAAGACAGAAGATTGAGACCTGACCTGAAATATTGCAGCAGAAATGGCGATGATATAAATCACAACTGAAGTGGGATTTTATACAGTATCTGAGCCCCGGATAAATCTTTCACAAAGCCATAAAAAAAGCAATTGAGAAACAAGCCTAATTTTAACAACTAGTGCTCAGAAAAGGGCACTCTTATTGGGGAAAGGATGGACAGCCACTAGAGAGGATGCTAAAGAAGGCAGAAAACAAAGCAGATGTGGCTCTGTCTCTGTCGGGAAGGCAGGTGCTGAGCCAGAACAGGGGTGTGCATGCCTGCCCCTTACATAGCTGGGCAGAGAATGATGCTCCCCACACAGACCCCATGCCCACCACCAGCTGTCAAAGCAGAGAGCCCTGTGCAGTGCAGGAAGCTGCTGGGGAAGAAAACCTGGAGAGGTGGCTCAAAGGTCATTAACCAGTGCCCTGAGGATGGCTAGTTGCCTCCTTCTGCTGCTAAAGTTGTTTGCATTCAAAGCCTACTCCTATCTTAAATAGGATATGCAGACTTGTAAGGAAAAAGGAAGCGAGGAAAGAGATGAAGGGTGTAAGAAGAAGGTCACTTCACAAATCCTTTGAATCATTCATATTCATCCTTTGTCTCCTACTGCATATTTGCTCTTTCAGTGACTGAAATAACTTATTCCTCATGTCCAAACCTCATCAGTTGTGTGCTGCAGTAACAAAATGCGTTCTTATTACTGTGCAGTGTGGGACTGTGTGCAAAATCCCAGCTGCCTCCCAGAAAGGAGCCTATGCAGAGCTCCTCCTGTCTCTGCAGGGTGAGGAAACTGCTGGTGGCAGTGCCAGCAGCCAGCTCCTTCAAGGAGAAGAACTATCAGTTTGCATTGACATTACAGTGTTGCTTAGAAGCAACTCCCTAGACCTCTAGGGGAAAAAAAAAAAAGAAAAAAAAAAAAAAAAAAAAAAAAAAAAAAAAAAAAAAAAAAAAAAAAAAAAAAAAAAAAAAAAAAAAAAANAAAAAAAAAAAAAGCATGGCGAGTAAAGAATGATAAGAAAAGGCTCTTTATGAATCTTCCATTCCCTCTGGGACTGAGAAGCACAGAGAGCTGCTACTATGTCCTTGGAGTGGCATGAAGTCCAACAATGCTGCTACCTGCCTACACTACTGTGTGCTCTGCACATACCAAATGCTTTGGCTAATGATTTGCTTCCGTGGTTCTGTGGGAGCAGAGCCAAACCTGCATTTTATTCATGCACATCTAATAGACATAGGGGGAAACTGCAGACAGCCCATACTGTTTCTGAAACAAGAGATAAAGAAAATCTACATTATGCCACTAAACCTCATGAAAAAGCCATGCTGTCTCTTGATAAATGCTCTTCTGTGTTGTGCTAGTGATCCTTTGTGCCTCTGTGCTCATGAAAAACAGGGAAGCAGGAATGTTGGAGCCAGTACTCACATGTCTGGTTAATTTTTGCCCTCTTGTATTATGTTGCAATTTATTGCAAAGTTTCATGTTTGAATTTATTATTATCTTAAATTAAGTATGCTAGTAATCTAAATATGATTTGCAAAAGTGCCAAGTGCTATCTTCAGTTAGTAGATACACTGGAAACCAAGATGAGAAAAAAAAATGTTTTTAAAACCAGCCAGATTGACAGCTTGATCAATTTTAGAGAAATTCAGCAGTCAAACATTACTTTTTCAAGTTTAGCACTCCTGAGACAAAATGAGAGGAGACAAAGAAAGAGGGCTTCTTGGCTTCTGTACTTTTCTCCACACACACATTTATTTGCTTTCATTTTGATGGTAATTCTAACTACTACTGCTGCTTCTGCTACTAATTCTTCTTCTACTACTACTAATTCTTGCTCTGACAACCTGCTCCATTTCACCTATCAGAGAGATTTGGTTTTCAGTGCAAACACTTACATGATATTTCTCAGCAATGTACCTCAAGGCCCTTTAGGGCTGAGGAATCACTAATGTCAACACATTAAACAACTGAGTTAGACAGCTGTGAACAGCATTCAAGGCACTGGGCAGCTACTTCCCTATTATACTTGTTAATAACAACTATTAGCTGTTATTAATTGGAGTTTATTGGCTTGCAGTTTTTACAAGATTAATGATACTAGTAGTTTGTGGCAACTTTACATCCGTGTGCAAATTTTAACATTACACAGGACAACGTAATTCTTTTTGTTATTATGTATCAGTTCAGCTGTGTACATTGAAGCATTAAATCTGTGCCAGATGCTCCGTAACAGTTTTCACCTCCGTGTTTAAAGGCAAATAAGCCCTGGATGAGCAATGAGGCTCGATCCTGATGATACAGAGAACTGACACTGAGAAAAGTGCTCATCTACTGGGACTGGGAAACATCCTATTTAATTCTTATAGGCTGGGGAGAGCAGGGTGCAGGAAAAAAACCCAACCAAACAAAAAACCAAAACAAAAACCCTCTGGAATCAGCCTGTTTGGTACACCAGGAGCTAGACTGATGATCTCTGACAGCAAAACCGATTCACTATGCAAAATTCAGAAGAAAATGCTGTTCACAGTGGACACTGGAAGGCTTTGAACACACATAGTGCTGAAGTTTCAACTTTGTCAGATGAAGATGGTGGGAGAGGATAGAGCTGCTACAGATGGAATAAGAAGGAAATCTACTGCCATTCATGCAAAAAGGAGAAACATTTCTTTTTTGAATATAGTCCTCATCATGTGTATGTGTTTATGGATATATCTGTTTGTATAAATATAGAAACAAACACTGTCACGTTTCTGCATATGAAAAGCCCTAGAAAACAGAAATTAGGAGTAGCAATATTCTCTTTCAGAAAGAAGTAAACATAAAGGTCCTAGGCAAATGCAATTACAGTTAGCTTGCGTTTTCAGCTTGCTTTGCTGAGCTTTGCATGAAGGTCATTATGGAGACACAATTGAATCGAATTTCTGGTAAAAATGTGCCTGAGAGGGCTATCAGAAACAAGGAAGAAGTAGCAGACTACTCAGCAGCAGACAATGAGGAACCAAAATGCTGCAGCAGCATCTGCCTGGTTTAGTGATGGACTTTTTAGATGCAGGCACAAAATGTAGCACTGAGGTTGATCTGATCACCCTGGTGTTCCTTCTGGCTGTTTCTGATGCAAGCACATTATGGGTTTGCAAGATTCAGTACAAGATGATACACAGTTCACTCACTCAGAAGGTATTTCTATCTCAAGAGTTTCCCACAGGTGAGTAAAAAGAGTACTGCGAATCAAAGGAGCTCAGTGTGCACCTGTGGCTTGTTTTGTGGCTTCTCAGCTGCTCACCAAGCATAGCAGGACAGGCTGGGTACACACACTGGACAGGGAGAGGCCTTGCCAGAAAGCTCCTGGGCTTCTGGTTTGAGTTTCCCATGGGCCAGTCTCTGCAGAGAAACAACAGAGAAAGCCAGCAGCCTCTTGGACTGCACTGCCATCGTGGTGAGGGAGGTGATCCTGCCCCTCTGCTCAGCTCTGCTGAGGCACACTTGCAATGGTGTGCCCACTGCTCCCCAGTACAAAAGAGACATGGACATCCTGAAACAGTCCAGAGAAACACCATAAAGGGTATTGAAACATCTGTCATATGAGGAGAAGCTGAGAGATCTGTGACTGGAGCAGCCTGGAGAATAAATAGCTCAAGGCAGATCTCAGCAATATCTATAAATACCCAATGGGATGGTGTAGGGAAGAGGGTACCTGACTCTCCCTTGAGGTGTACAACAACAGGACAAAAGGCAAGGGGCACAGGTTGCAACACAAATAATTCCAGCTAGATACGAGGAATTTACTTTTTTCTATGAGGCAGTCAAGTAGTGAAACAGGAAATAAAAGTGTTATGGGATCTCCATCCTTGGAAGCATCCAAAGTTTGGCCAAATGAGTAACCTGATCTAAGGCTGCCCCCTTGAGCAACAGGAGTGCTCTTCAGAAGTGACTTCTAATCCCAATTATTCTCTTAGTTTGTGAAATAGAACTGTTTATGCCAAAACTTCACAATTTGAATTTCAAAACCAGCTCCTAAAACTCTCTGAAAACAAATCCCACACTCTGAGTCCATCTTATTTGCTCTGCAGTGCTTAATATGTGCTGACAATGAGAATTCTGTCAGAAAAAGGGACAGGGGAACAAAACTAACTTCCAATTTCAGCACTTCATGCTTTTGAAAGCTTCTTCACATCATTTTACTTGTCCTTTTGGTACGAATTAACAACAAAAAGAAAAAAAAAATATTGAAAGACCAGAAGAAAAGGGCTAAAAGATTTATAGTTAATAACACTATTCCTCATGATCTAAATGACTCTTAGGTTACACTTTTTAGTGTAATTATCAAATCTGTTTGGAGTATTGACTGCATTGTATACCTGAACACATTTCTGAGCACTGAAGAAGCTATAAGAAATAGCTGTGAGATCAGCTATGGCTGAGCAAGTGACAGTCTGTTTCTCCAGTAATAAGGGATATTAGTCTCTGAAGAAGTAAAAAAGAACAAATACAGTGGTTGAACAAATAAAACATGTTTTCACTGAAATCTTCAAAATTATTTTCTGTAATCGTCTTCAAATCTGACCACACTGTTTCATTATACTTCAGCATTGCTTGCAAAACAGCAAACAACAAATAATGGAAGAAATCCATGATGTGTATTTACTGAAGGTAAAGTATCCCAATTAATTAAATGCAAGTACAATCTAGGAGAGAGCACCATGACATTTCCTTAAATGTGTGTTTTTAGCTATATATTTTTATCATCTTTCCTAAGGAAATCACCTTCCTGCTACTGAGCTGTCTCTGGGTCTGTTTATCAATTTTCCAGTAAAATACCTTTTAACACATATGGCAATTTCAGCTATATTTGAAAGGAAGACAGTGTCTTTAAGACACTGTCTAAGACATCTAAGGCATTAAGTCTGTACAGTTCTTATTAATAGCGGCTGCTGGGTGGAGAACAGAGCCCCATCTGTTTTAGCCATCAAAAGGACAGGAAGCACCTGGACATTACACCTCCTGTCTGACAGCTACTAGTCAGCACATGGGCACTGACACCTTCCACACATTTCTTGATTAGTCATAGTAATTGCCTTTTTTTTTTTTTTTTTCTTGCTCAGTACACTTCTGGGAAGAACAATTTTATGGTGCTTGTGGAAGAGGTGGTCTACAAGAAAAACAAAAATCCAGAGGGACATCACTTGTTTTAGTACTTCTAAACACTACTTCCATCTGTCTTATGTAGTTTCTGGATTGTTTCAGATTGTAGTTATACAAATTAAGCAATAAATAAGTACTAATGTGAAAAAAATTCTGTGGGAAAAAACAAAATTAAAAAATAATTATTTTGTTAGACTGGGAAGCCTGACTTGGGCTTTTATAACTTCAGCTTAAATAGGTGTGTAGTATTAGTTTTGTTTGAGCTTTCTCAGTAATAAATAAACCTAAATTTCTTTTGTTGGCATATTTATTTTGGAACATGGATTCTGCATTTCAGATAGAAATTCAGTAAATACATATAAGTTTGAAGTAATAATTTTCTAATTTTAGTAGATATGCCCTTCAGTCCTAGGCTGACTTGACTTCGGATTTTTCACTGAATGAGCAAAAAAAGCAAACAGATACACTATTTTTTAAAAGGCAGGAAGGAAAATAAAATGAAAAGAAGGGGTAAGAAAAGAAGCAAAACTCTCAATGAACAGTTGTGTGTTTCTTGCTGTGCCGTATGTGGCAAATGACTCCTTTGGCCTGGACTGCTCAGATGCTGTACAGCTTGCTGCCAGTGTTAGTGGATTGGTTGGAAGGAACTGGAAATCATGTTACAATGGACTTCAAGCATTCGTTTCATCTTAAGCAGAAAGTTCTTTGTATTAAATTCATGGGAGCACTTTAGAAACACAGCTTGCAAAGAAGAGACACAGAAGCAAAGAATTTTCCATCCCTTTCACTGACTTTCATCCTTTCATTCAAACAGAATATTTCTGTACTTTTAAAAGACCACCTGCTGAAAGGGCTGTGAAAAAAGGGATGTTGGTAAACAAGAACATAACGGTCCTTGACAGAAAGTGAATCGCTAGAAATGCATTCTGCTACATAAGCTATAGCTCCTACATAAAACTGTGGCAATATCATTTTATCTTTCTGTGTCTTTGTTTTTGCTCCCTTTCTGTAATCTACAAAGGTAATAGTAAAAAAAAAAAAAAAAAAAAAAAAAAATCCCTAATTTCATGCCTGTAGGAAAATGGAGCTTTGCCTCTGTCCCTAGTCACTTATGCAATACAAATAAAGGGCTATCCTAGTTCATGTTTTGAACTTGTTGCACATTCTTTTTATGGCTGTGTATGAACAGATGGAACTAAGGGCCAGACAAATACTAGGAATCAGATTTAGTGAGATCACTTACAAGGTTCTAAAATGCATTCTGTCAAGCATAAAAAGTTTTCCACAACCATTAAGCGCAGATGTGCTTTCTCCAAAATGGAAGCACACTTCCTGAAAGCTGAGTGGAAAGCTAACATGGAATGGACCTTTGTAAGATCACAGAATCCTAGAATGGTTTGAATTGGAATGGACCTTAGAGATTATCAAGTTCCAACCCTCCTGCCACAGATGGAGAGTCCATCTTATTTTTACTGGTTTGGGGGCTCCTGCTCAGCAGTGAAACACACCAGTTTGGGGTTATTTCTGCAGGCGAGCAGCAGTGGTCATGTCAAGCATGGAATCCCCTTGTGTTACGGACTGTGGGTCTGCCCCAAGCAGCAGCACTGCCAAGGCTGCCCTGAGAGGCCATGGGGAGGGAGCAGTCCACACCTAGAGCCACACCACCTTCAGCCACACACCAGCACTACACTGGCCAGTAAAATGGGTGCAGGCCTGCTTCCCCTTCCCAAAGGCAAATCACGTGTGTCGCTTAAAGTGGGCAAGTTGTCTGAACACTTCTGGCAATAGTCCTGGTGTTTGTGTGGTGTCTTTCAGAGCCTGGGATGAAGGATGGTAAGGCCTGCCAGAGGAGCATAAAGAGTGAGTCTCCCTTCCAGGTAACAAAAAGGTTTTCCTGGTTATGGTTGTTGCAAGCTGTTAAGAAGGTAAGGTGTTCTTTCACTATCCTGAGAAAAAAGGATGAAAAGGAGCTAAAATTATCTTCATAGGCTTAAGTTACAGAAGATTATTAAGTGTAGGTGGAGATCTGCTGACTCAGGCTGAAGACACTGTCTCTCTTACTTATCATAGAGGAAACAACTCTTTCATGTGTGCAGAAATGGAAGTCTTGCTTCAGTGTTATGTTTAAACAGGGCTTTGAGGTGAGCCATGCCAACAGACACTAACACCAAAACCAAGCAAAATGTTTCCAATAATCCCCAAACATCTCCAAGTCAGTCTTGTGTGGGTGAACATGACCAAAGAAGAGGAGCACAGCATTGTTAAGAAAACCATCACAGTCTTGGCATATCTTCGAGAGGTAAGATCTGAAACCTTTGCTGAGATAAGAACAAGAAAGAGCAATCCAGGCAAACCAGATACAAACCCTTGAGTGCGGGCTGAATCCATCTCCTGGATCTAATGGTAGCCCTACTGTCCCTTTCCAGAATGGAAATCTGAAAATCAAACCCTGTTTTCCTGTATTTCACCATAAAAAGCTGTACAGACTTGGCCCTGCCCAAAATGTCACAGCTACATAAAACCTAAAAGGAAGATCTCATGATAAAAGATGCACATCCTGGGCTGTGCATGGGGGTGTCTGGAAATCAGATACATCACTGAGTTCCAGGTGAGAACTTTTCTGTGAAGACAAGTCCCAGACATGGTGTGGGGGCTAATTTCTTTTTGCTAATTTCTTCATTCCTATTTTTTGAAAACTAAATGTTTTTTGTCTGAGACTGCTTCTGACTGCCCATCCTTCTACACACACACACACACACACACACACACACACACACACACGTACATGGAGAGGAGAAAACAAATGAGAAAAACTATTAATAAACTAAGAAATATAGGGGACAAAAGGAAATAGGAAATGGTGACAATAAAGTTGCACAAGAATTGAGGAAATAGCAAGGTGCTGTTTTTCTCTGCTGGCAGGGGAAAAGGGCAGCAAGCAGAAAACACCAGGTCAGGTAAGTGGGCAGCAGGCATGGGCAGGGGAGGAGCCCATTAGCTCACTTCTACAACACAGCCAGTGAAAAAGCCTCCAGTCTTCACTGCTTGAGATACACAGTCATGAGAAGTGTGAATGTGTATGTACATGAGCAGTCAGTTGAGAAGAAAGCCACAAGCCCACAAGCCATTTTCCCTCCCTTCATTAGCGTAGATTTAAGGCCAAAGCACTTTGAGTTATGGTCTCATTACTGAGATTTAATTACTTTTCCTAAATGTTCTGCAGAACATTTACTTGTACATTGCAAAGTATTACAGTATAGTCACAACTTGGGCTCTCAATTACAGGAGAACTAGGCAGGAAAGAAGCTGAGTTAATTAGACTCACTGAAGCTTAATCAATTCCTTGGTGTATGCAGGGAAGAACATGCCAACTTTTAGTCCATCTGTGAAGCTGTGAAGCCACCTTACCTGTCTGCTACAGGTTATTAAAGCCCTCAAGCAAAGGGAAAAAGTCAATGGCTGATATTTGAAAATGGTTGTTATTTTGCATTTTCTACATTGGGCTAATTTCCTTTTACTAATTTCTTAATTTCTACTTTTTGAAAACGAAATGTTTTTTTGTCTGAGACTGCTTCTGACTGCCCATCCTCAAAGCAGCATTTGGTCTTTGAGGGTCATACTGGAACCCCAAACCAGCATCCCAGGCTCATTTGTAGGTCAGCCTGGCTAGGAAGATCAGGACCTTCACAGGGGAGAGTAAAGCTGCTGCTCTTCTCCATACTTTCTCTATCCTGGCTGTAATGCCATTCCTCCTTTTACAGTGATGGTCCTTTAGAAGGATAGAGAGAATCTCCAGGTAATTGGGGAAGAAGAGAATTCACATGATACATGACTTCCAGTTTAACTGGGTCATGCAAATATAGATATATATATGTTAGATATGTATAGATGGTGACTGCTGAGAGAAAAAGAAAATTGGTAAGCCAGTTTCTTTCACTCCCCTAGCATAGACCGAGGGCAAAGATTTTACACTTAGGAGCAAATATAAGAAAAAGTACAAAAAAAGCTCATTTCCTAGGCAAATTTTATCCTACCTCAAAGACAGTAGCCAGATAAATCACTTCCTAAAAGTGATACAAGTATGCTGCATGTAAGGTGTTAACTCCTACCCTCAGCTCTCCCTGTGCAGTTAATGAAAAAACAGCTCAATTAGCTTTAAGGCTTGTCCTTAAAGAGGTGTCAGACAAACTCACCATGTCTGATTCAGCCTGCTGTGGCCACGCACTCCATTTTTATTTCTTAGCATGCCTGCATTAGCTACCTATTCTAAGCATGCAAAATCCAGACTTGTATGAACCGACTACACAGCTGCCAACCTAGAAGGAAAATAAATAGCAGCTCCTTGATGAAAATATAATGTACGTGTGAAATCAGTGAGATCCAAACGTACTCAGAGACTTCATTTTCCTTTGTAACTGAGTGGATAGTCAGTAGGAACACCTACACAGGATGGTGGGTGTACTTCAAGAGTTGTGGTAACAGAACATACTTTTTCTATATCACATTTGCATGCCATGTAAAAGAAATCAGGTAACATCATGTGTACACACAGAAGTGAGGGAGAAATTGTTTTTCTGAATGTAATTTAGAAGACCCTCACATGGGTGTTCTGTTTCACTATAATGTAGGCTGAGCCACGGGAGGATTTCATTATAAGCTGTAGAAAGTATGTGTTAAAACATAAAGGAATTCAGAATAAAGAAGGATGTAATGGCCAAATGAGTATCTGTAGCAATACGGCATTGTCTGTTCTTTCCTTGGCAATAGTCATAGAGAAAGTCCTTGTTACATCAGCCACACTATTAATTCTCAGTTTCTCTCTTTACCTTCTGCCAGTGAAAGCAAAATTGATGTATATATGACATTGAGTACTATTTTCTGCATTTATGAGTACTATTTTATGAAGTTCTGTATCAAAAACGATATTTCATTTCTCAGTGACTTCAGAGGCAGATGCATCATGAACGGTTTTGCAACAAAATCTTCAAAATTCTCCAACGCATTAACCAAGAGAAGCAGAGTGGTGGCAGAGGGTCCGGCACCAGCAGATGGCATTCATTCCCTGCAATTCCTGCAGCAGCAGGAGGCACTGAACAGTGAACTTGCACCACAGAAATGTGGTGGGATCATAAGAGATAGATAGTTAACTGCAAGTTATTTTCCTGTCATGTGACAAAATTTTTCTTTCAAAGTATAATTTAGTTTTTTCCATCATTTAAAAAAGAGCTTACACATAAATACTATATAGAGATAGATTTGTCACATCAGAGCAGCAGGGTTTGATATTCACTTTGCACACTGGTATTAGATAAAACCCAGTGTAAGCCAGTCTGTCTGACACATATTTTCTTTCCATGAATAGAAAGAATTTAAGATTTCACCTCTTAAAAATGCATGTTTCCATGAATAACTGATGGGAGAACCTGACCTCTCTTCCCAGTTCAATAGCACTTTGATTCACTGCTCTTCATGTTCCCAATTACCCTGCTAAGGTGACAAAACTATCAGTTTAAATATTTGTAACAATAATTTTAAAGCTTTTTATGGCTAGAAATACATGACCTATGCTATCAGGCAAACAGAAAAAAATAATGGATTTAAAATAGATTTTTTCCCCCCTCAAACAAAGCAGAGCTTTACCTCCATGAAGGTACAGACTAAGAACACACTGGCAGTTCAACAAGACCATGCTGTTCCAGCAGCCCTCTGACCCTGAATAGGATGCATCCGGCAGGGAGGTGCTGAGAAGTCAGATCAAATGTGCCAGCTACCCTGACTGCTGGCACCTTTCACTACCAAGGTCCTGAGGGAGAAAGGAGAGGCTCCCTGCCCTGACAAGCCAGCTGCTAACACAAGTATTGTATATGAAAAGAGAATGGAACAGGCAAGTGGACATACAAATATAGGCCCATGAAGTAAGTAAGTAAGTAAGTAAATAAATAAATAAATAAATAAATAGAATCAATTTCATTTCCATTGACAAAATAAACAAAATGCAATCCCATCTGAAGTTTCAGTAATGTGTTTACAGTGACATTAAAAGCAGGTGTTACCTGTTCTAAGAGATTCTGAAGCCTCTCTATTTCACAGTCTATTACAAATTTCTTTTCTTGCCTTCGGTCCAGATCTTCTAAAAGTCGCCTGTAGCTGGCATCGTTAAAATTCTCCACACAGATGGCACTGACTTGCCAGCTATTTTGTCCTGCTTTTTCCATAATTGCTTGAAGTATTGAATAACCTAAAAGAGAAGGATACAATACACTAGTAACACTAGTTGCATTTCTTGAATAGGAATTGTCCTTAATCGATATTATGTCTCTTAACATATGCTCCTGCAGGGAAGGGAATAAGAGAATGTTTGAATCCCTACCTATGCTGCTTGTCATGATCAGGGCACAGTAGGCAATTAACAAAATTTACAGTCGCTGTGATCAGAATGTTGGGAGTGAGAATTATGGATAATCCTCATATGATTCATACATACAAACTCTTCCACTCAAGCATTCAGCTTCTCAGATTAGTTTTGTACAGTTTCTGTATCTGGGCATTTAACGACACAGCAAAGAAAAAATCTGAGCATACTCATTCAGCAGAAGTATTTGCATACCACAAAATGCTTTGGTTTGGGTTGGGTTTTTTTTTAATAACAACACTTAATCCAAGCAGCTTTTAATGCTTCCTAGCGAGAATTCTTTGTTTAATTTAATTATACATATATGTTTGTATGCCAGTATAGATGTATAAATAGGAATTATATTGAACTATTTTTCAGAGCTTCCATATAGCTTGAATCAATGGATGCAAAGACATTAGAGGTCAATGAATGAAGGGCACCAGAGAAGCATTAACTGTTACTACTGGCAGGATTATTGCTCTTTATCAGTACCAGTATTTGATGCCCCCTGTGTTGTCTTTGAGGCTTTTACAGATGGAAAAGCAGTGTCCTTTCAGAGGTCTCCCCCTGAGCCTGTAGGAAGTCTCAGGCTGCCCTGGAGCACCATCTCTTCACCTTCTTAATGCTATTTTTTTTTTTCTTTTCACTGGGGCTGTGCAGTACAGAGGCAGCAGGGGAGCTTATGACATGACTTAGGACACCTTGCAAACCTTGTTTTGACCTGCTCAACCAACCTCTGAAGCAGGAAGCATGTATTATTCTAATTTTCATCCAGAATAAGTGGGGAAATTTGTACACCTCACACCCAGAGTTAATGTTTATAAAAGACAAAAAGAACAGGACAGGTCTAGAACCACAACAGGACTGTGCCTTTTAACTCATTAGCTGGCAGAATTTTCCCCACTAGCTCCAAATGAAAGATTTCACCTCTTAAAAATTTTCCTTAGTGATGTGATTATACCCAGTGGTAGCTCCTTTCCCTCTTCAACAAAAGTGTCCCATGCCTGAGTGCAGTGACCCCCAGGTGTCATTTTAATGCACTTAAAGATGCCACTGTGTGACAGATTCCCTGTAGAAGAACTATGAGATATTCCCACAGATTTCAAGAGGAATCCTTTAAAATTACATTTCAGAAAAAGCACTTTTGAGTGTGTGGTTGCTAACTAATTAGCAGAAGACCTACAACACAACCAAAATCAGAGTTTGCCTCTAGTCAAATAAAACTAGATGATAGTGTTATTAGAATATGAGGTGTTTTTTGACATGTGAGAAACTAATCTTCTTGCAAATCTAGGAGTAGCTATTTTTCTACTAGCTCCTATAACATTTGCAGTCCTTGAAATACTAACTTAAAAGATAACTTTTCTTATCTCTATGACATTATGCACCAGCACTCCAAAATGAACATTTATTAGGTTTTTTCCTCCAAATCAGATGACATAGTTTAGATAAAAATACTAACAATTATAATAAATACATAAAATGCAGAACATATTTTATAACATAAATGAGACATTTATTTTATGAAACAGTATTTTATTGCAGGAAATGAATTAAAGTACTCCATGTATCAAATATTAAAACATTTCTGTACTCAGCATATATTTTTAACCTGATGACTGTTATTTTTTTTCAAAGAACCATCAGCTTTCCTGTTAATTGCTGTGTAATTATTCTGCTTTTCCTGTTGCTATATTCAATCGCCTTTTTGCCTGTAATTATCTCTGCAAATCATGATGAGATTCTCTCCCAAGCATTGTATTTCTTGCTTCATTTCCTATTCATTTCCAGATATAGACATATATTAACACCACTCCAATGTTACAGGGGCTCCTGCTTCACTTACACTGTAACTTTGACTTGATCTTTGCTACCAAGGCACTCAACATTTACTTAATTCAGCTTCCTAACACTAATTAACATTTTCTTTGATTCAGAATGAATGGTGTTTGAAACAGCAATTGACATTCCCTCCTTCCTTTCTTATTTCACTTGGACAACTTCAATAAGATGCGTTTTGATCAAACTGGTAATTTATCCCAGCACAAAGCATGACAAATATCAGACAAACACACAGAGAAAACCTTTACTTCTATCTTGGATCAAGGTTTCACTTGCCACATTTCATTAACAACTGCCTTCATTTAGGTATTTGAAGCTCCTGTAGCTTCTTGTCGGTAGCTGGCACTTAGATGAGGGTTTCCACATGTAGGCACAACACAGGTAAACATCACTAAGTGGGCATGGTGCAATATTCTCCATCAAAAGAGCTCAGAATCCCTGTGCAAGTCATCAGTGGCATGGTCATCTATTCAGTGTGCAGGAACTATTTTTAATATAACAGACTGACAAGGATGAAGTTTACACAGAATGAAGAAAGGCATTCAAAGGCTCAGTTGGATAAAAATTAGACGTGCTGCGGAGCATGCTTATTTGTCCAAAGTAATTGGCTACAGCTGACAAGGAAAAAAAATGGTTTCTGCAAACATTTTATAAGGCAAAACCCTCTGAAATTAACCTGGGATAATTCTCAGAAACTGAATGCTGCGTTTTTATTCGAGTAAAATTCCTAATCTTTAGAAAGATATTTGCCCAAGTAAAGACAGAAGACATGAATATTATAGCTGTCATCTAAAAGGTATTTATTTTCTGTTTACCTGCTGTTTATCCTCAATTGTGCTACAGACAGATGAATGATTCATTTTCTGGAATACATTCCCTCCCATTTATTGTGAAATAGTATTTGTTGCATAAAAGCTAACAAAAAAATCCCTAGGCTAGCTCATATCAGTTTAGCTGCACAATCCATGTTTTTCTAAACTATATTATTTAAGACAATGTTTAAGACTATGACTACAAATATATAGAAGTAAGCTAAGTTCTCTCACAAATTTTTATAGTAACCCTTCTTCATGGACTAATTCAACCTTGAAATGCAGATAACTCATTTATTTAAAAAGATAAATGGTTGTGCCCAAGCATAACTTTGAAACCGGGAAATGTGTATCAAGAAGTTGTGGTCCTTCACAGAGCTTGCCCTTTTTTTTTTTTTTTTTTTTTCAAATTAACATATCTATGAACTAAATAAAACACCAACAAGAAATTCTGGAAAGCTCAACTAAAGTCATTCCCAAATGACATTATATGCAAGAAGTACTTCTTTTTCCTCTTTATGAGACTGTATTCTGGGGAATTTTCCTCAAATGACTTGCAATGAGAAGTCTGAAAACTGATTTTTTTGTAGGTCATTGCTTAAATGTAGATACTATAAACAACTGCTTAAGGACCAGTAATACCAATTCCACCTCAACATCCTGGAACCAAATCAGCAACAGGGTTAAGACTGCAAAGATTTTGTTTTCTTGATCCCTTCTCTCCCTGCTTTTCTGTTCTCTGGTCAGGCGGAATTGTGAGGGCCTATTGTACTGCTATTTTTTATTTTTTTTTTTATTTTTTTTTTTCCCCAGAAGATAACACACAGTCATAATGTTGGGGAAAAAACCCTCATGAAGCCCCCCAGCTCCAACCATGATAATGAAAACTTACTCTATTCATTTCCTGTAAAATCAAAGCTGGAGATATCTACTACAAAAAATCTATGTATTGGGTTGATACTAAATACACTACAAACAAAATCTCAGGTTTTTTTAAGTCTTCTTCCCTCATTCCACAACCCACTGCCATTTTTTCATCAAAAAATGCATCAGCCATAGAAGTACAATAGCATATATGCACCTTGTGCCCTAGAGATATTAGTACTTCTTCAGAGTCAGGTATCTTCTGGGGCCAAAGTGTGTAAAATGGACAATTTTATAGTGCAGGATTCCTCCTAATCACTGCAACATTGCTGTAATTGGACCAACCTTCCTTCACCCAAGTAGCTGAAATCATGAGAAATCTTTCTGATTTTAAAATTTCAGTTGCCTTTCAGGCTTTTTTATATGTCTTCAGCCAGGCTTTCCCCTAACCAATTTAATTTCAGCAGGCAATGATTTGATCTCATTTATTTAAATTTAAATAAGAAGTAAAATCTGATATCTAAATCTCTTCAGGATGTTCAGAATAAACTGAAGAGGTAGAAGAGCACCATCTTGACTTATTTTTCTGCTGGAATGCATATTTTTACTATCTTTCTCCCTTTTATTTTTTTCCCCTTGCTTGCTTGCTTTCACCAGAAAATAGTTCAGTGGTCAATTACAGTGATATAATTAAATTTCGATAACTCTCATCTTCCAGCAGCCTTTTCATTCTGGGAAACCATCTCCCCAGCCCTCTAAGCATAGACAATCATTCCTGATGGGCTTGCCAGGAGACAGACAGAGAGGTGGCTGCTTGCTCCAAACAACAGCACCCCTGGCAATAATTCTCATTGTGGACCTTTGCAGTAACCTATTTTTAATTTTTTACATTGAAGAGGATGCAATACTGACATATTATGACTGTACCTTACTATGGTTAGCAGGCTAACAATACTGAATCAACAAGTTAAAATGTTAATAAACTTGGAAACAGCACATGCAACTTATTTTTGTTATGACCCCAGGCATAGAAAACATCTCTGATGAACATGGGTCTTTTCCAAAGATGGGCTTATATGGTGGTCTTATATACTGCTCATTACTAAAATGCAAATTTATTTGCTTCTCTTTCAGGGCCAGTAATTTTAAAATAGGAATAAATCTCATTCCCAAGATTTACCATGATTCCAAAAGCCCCATACACTGGTGGAGCTACTTTATGAAAGCTACTTCCAACTATAGGAATTAATATTAGGGTGAGTTTTTTATAAATCCAACACAGCAGAAGTGAAGAATAAACAATAAATCATTTGATAAGGATAAGCCAATATATTTAATATTCAGGACTGGATTCATGTATCTTAATTCCAGCTGTTTATAGAGTAGTTGTCTACATTATTCATCCAAGCCTTGAAAAGAGAGACGTGTCCCACAAAAAAACCCTTTTTTTTTTGGTCTTAGATATCTATCTCAAAGGTGCTTTTTCTTCAATGAACACTGAAGGAGTTTGGACATGAGGCTTAGTGAAAACATCTACCATTTATTATGTTTGGCCAAATCTTGTAGAGATGAATCCAGAAAATACAGTGATGAAAACCATACAAGAAATTTACAGCATGAGTGATGCATGACTACACATTCCACCAATAATTACAAGCACTCAAATTCATGTATATTTCATTTTTCCTTGTTGTGTTTATTAACTTTTTATTAACATTTGTTCCAAATTTTAGTGAGCATAGAACTTCCAGAACTCAAACAAAATCACTTGCACCCCTGATTTTTTCTACAGTATGAGCTGAAGCCAGAACATTCAACAAAAAGTACATAGAAACTGGCTAATTCAGATGACAGAGTGGAAGATGGAATTACAGGTGTGTTCCAAGTCCTGGGTCCGATTCACAGAAATGATACAGACATTAGAAAGTAAGACAGGGAACTCAAGAAATGATTCCTTCTATTCCTCTCTAACCCCCCATCCCCCAAGATATATAAATTATATTTAAAAAATTCTAGACAGTTATCTTTCCTTGTCCTTAAAAATCTCTAAAGAGGATTCAGTCACATCCTAGGTAATATATTCATTGCTTAATTATCCTTATCATTAGGAGATGTTTCATAAAGTCTAACCTAAGTCTCCCCTGGCATAATTTAAAGCCACTCATTCTTGTCCTATCTCTACTAGGCCTGGAGAACAGTTTGTCCCATTCTTCCTTAAAGAAATCCTTTATGTAACTGAAGACAGTTGTTACATTTCTTTTTTATCTGCTTCTGTTTCTGAAACATGATTCTCTCAGTTTTTTCCTTGTGGAAAATGTTTTAGTCTCGATTCTGACAATTTTCCTTGCTTTCCTCTGGATATGTTGCAATTGATCCAAGTTCTACCTGAAGTACATCAGTGAAAATGTGATGTATTTAAAAAATGTGTTTCAGAGTACAGACAGTCCTCTTAAATTTTTATCCTCTGCAAGCTTAACAAATGCATTCTATATTTCTTCATACAAATCATTAACAAAGATACTGGAAAAAAACCCTGCAACCAGAGTGGATCAATACTTAATATCTCTTTATTTGAAAGCGAATCTCATAAACTTCTTTCTGAGTTTGAATGTGATCAGTATTTGATAGATATTCCAGAAAATTTACAATGAAAAAATTTCTTTAGCTCATTGCCATGGTTTGACTTTGGCTGTATGCTGGGTGCTCACTAAGCCCTCTATCATTCTCGCTCCTCAACTGGATGGGATGAGGGAAAACGTGTGTCAAGACAAAGAAATGGAAAGATCAATCACCAATTACTGGTGGGCAAAAGTCTCAACTTGGGAAAATTAATTTATTGCCAATTGAATCAGAGTAGAATAATGTGAAAAAAAAAAAAAATAAATCTTTAAATACCTTCCCTCCACCTTCCCTTTCTTCAACCATGAAGAAGGTAATTCTTGCCCAGAGAAGCTGTGGATTCCCCATCCCTGGAGACATTCAAGGGCCAGGCTGGACAGAGCTCTGAGCAACCGGGTCTAGTGGATGGTGGTGTTTGAACTAGGTGATATTTAAGGTCT